>PVIH01007657.1:0-98471 GCA_004025045.1 Sigmodon hispidus | reverse complement strand
AGGGTTGGGAAAAGATTTTCCAGTCAAATGGTCCTAAGAAACAAGCAGGGGTTGCAATCCTAATATCTAACAAAGTAGACTTTAAGCTAAAAGCAATTAAAAGGGACCAAGATGGTCACTACTTATTCATCACAGGAAAAATTGGTCAAGAGGAGATTTCAATCTTAAATATTTATGCCCCTAATATAGGGGCACCTACGTATGTAAAAGAAACACTGCTAAAGCTTGAATCCCACATCAATTCTTACACCCTAATAGTGGGAGACTTCAATACCCCACTTTCAACCCTAGATAGATCAATCAAACAGAGCCTCAACAGAGAAATAAGGAGTCTAAATTAGGTTATGATGCAAATGGATTTCATAGATATCTACAGAACCTTCCACCCAAAGGCAAAGGAATATATATATTTCTCAGCTCCTCATGGAACTTTCTCCAAAATTGACCACATAATTGGTCACAAAGCAAATATCAGCAGATACAAAAAAATGGAAATAATCCCTTGTAATATATTGGACCACCAGGGCCTAAAGTTAGAGTTCAACAACATCAAAACCCAAAGAAAGCCTACCAACTCATGGAAACTAAATATCAATCAGCTGAACCATCTCTGGGTCAAGGAAGAAATTAAGAAAGAAATCAAAGTCTTTCTAGAATTCAATGAAAATGAATCTACAACGTATCCAAACTTGTGGGACACAATGAAAGCAGTCTTAAGAGGAAAATTCATAGCGCTAGATGCCTATATGAAAAACCTTGAGAAATCCCACACTAGAGACCTAACAGCGCAGCTGAAAGCCTTAGAACAATTGGAAGCAAACTCACCTAGAAGGAGTAGATGGCAGGAAATAATCAAACTTAGAGCTGAAATCAATACAATTTAAACAAAAAGAACAATACAAAGAATCAACGAACCTAAGAGTTGGTTCTTTAAGAAAGTTAACAAGATAGATAAGCCCTTAGCCAAACTAATCAAAAAACAGAGAGAGAGTGTTCAAATCAAGAAAATTAGAAATGAAAAGGGGGACATAACAACAGACCCCAGGAAATACAGAGAATTATCAGATCATATTTTGAAAATTTGTATTCCACAAAAATAGAAACCCTAGAAGAAATAGACAGCTTTCTGGACAGGTACCATCTACCAAAATTAAATGAAGATCAGATTAATTTCCTAAACAGGCCTACAACCCTTAAGGAAATTGAAGCTGTCATTAAAAACCTCCCCAAAAATAAAAGCCCTGGCCCAGAGTGTTTCAGTGCTGAATTCTACCACACATTCAAAGAAGAATTACTACCATTACTCCTCAAACTATTTCACACAGTAGAAACTGAAGGAATATTGCCAAATTCCTTTTATGAGGCCACAATCACCCCAATACTCAAGCCACTCAAAGACACAACAAAGAAGAAGAATTACAAACCAATTTCACTCATGAATATTGATGGGAAAATTCTCAACAAAACCTTGGCAAACCATATACAACAATGTATAAAGGATATCATCCACCACGACCAAGTAGGCTTCATCCCAGAAATGCAGGGCTGGTTTAACATATGAAAAACTGAAAATGTTATCCATCATATAAACAAACTAAAAGAACAAAACCACATGATCATATCCTTAGATGCAGAAAAAGCCTTTGACAAAATCCAACACTCCTTTATGATTAAAGCCCTGGAGAGATTAGGAATACAGGGAGAATACCTAAATGTAATAAAGGCGATTTACAAGAAGCCGACAACCAGTATCAAACTTAATGGAGAAAAACTCAAAGCAATTCCACTAAAGTCAGGAATTAGACAAAGATGTCCTCTCTCCCCTTATCTATTCAATATAGTTCTCGAAGTTTTAGCTAAAGCAATAAGGGAACGAAAAGAGATTAAGGGCATACAAATTGGAAAAGAAGAAGTGAAGCTATCTCTATTTGCAGATGATATGATTGTATACATAAGTGACCCACAAAGTTCTTCCAAAGAACTGCTACAGCTGATAAACACCTTCAGCAATGTAGGAGGATACAAGATTAACTCAAAGAAATAAGTAGCCCTTCTATACACTAAAGATAGAAGAGCTGAAAAAGAAATAAGGGAAACATTACCCTTCATAATAGCTGCAAATAGTATTAAATACCTTGGAGTAACTATAACCAAAGAAGTAACAGATCTATTTGACAAAAATTTTAAAACACTGAAGAAAGAAATTGAAGAGGATATCAGAAAATGGAAAGCTCACCCATGTTCCTGGTTCGGTAGGATCAACATAGTAAAAATGGCAATTCTACCAAAGGCAATCTACAGATTCAATGCACTGCCCATCAAAATCCCAACACAATATTTTTTGGACCTTGAAAGAACAATACTCAATTTCATTTGGTATAACAGGAAAGCCAGGATTGCCAAAACAATTTTACTCAACAAAAGAACCTCAGGAGGTATCACCATCCCTGACTTCAAGCTATTCTATAGAGCTACAGTAACCAGACATTAACCCAAAAACCTATTAACACCTGATCTTTGACAAAGAGGCCCAAAACATTCAATGGAAAAAAGCTAGTATATTTAACAAATGGTGTTGGCATAGCTAGATGGAAGTGTGTAGAAAAATGCAAATAGATCCGAGCCTGTCACCCTGCACAAAACTCAAATCCAAGTGGATCAAAGACCTCAGCTTAAACCCAACCAATTTGAACTTAATAGAAAAGAAAGTGGGAAATACACTTCCACAAATTGGCACAGGCGACCACTTCCTAAATATAACACCAGTGGCACAGACACTAAGACCAACAATCAATAAGTGGGATCTCTTGAAGCTGGGAAGCTTCTGCAAAGCCAAGGACACTGTCAATAGGACAAAACGACAGCCTACAGAATGGGAAAAGATTTTCACCAACCCTACAAGTGATAGAGGACTGATCTCTGAGGTATATAAAGAGCTCAAGAATTTAGAGCCCAAAACCTTGAATAACCTTATCAAAAAATGGGGTACAGATCTAAAAATGGAATTCTTAGCAGAGGAACTACGAATAGCTGAAAGGCACCTGAAAAAGTGCTCTTCATCTTTAGCCATCAGAGAAATGCAAATCAAAACAACTTTGAGATACCACCTAACACCTATTAGAGTGGCTTAGATAAAAGGCACAGTTGACAGCCTATGTTGGAGAGGATGCGGAGCAAGGGGAACACTCCTCCATTGTTGGTGGGAGTGTAAGCTTGTTCAGCCACTTTGGAATGCAATATGGCAGTTTTTCAGAAAATTGAGAATCAATCTCCCCAAGGACCCAGCAGTACCACTTCTGGGTGTATACCCTAAAGAGACACATTCACACTCCAAAGGTATTAGCTCATCTATGTTCATAGCAGAATTATTTGTAATAGCAAGAACCTGGAAACAACCTAGATGTCCCTCAAGTGAAGAATGGATTAACAAACTGTGGTACATCTACACCATGGAATACTACTCAGCAGTAAGAAAAAAATGATATCCTATAATTTGCAGGCAAATGGATGGATTTGGAGAATATCTTCCTGAGCGAGGTATCACAATCTCAGAAAGATAAGCAGGGGATGTACTCACTCATTAGTGGTCTCTAAACAAACAAACAAGAAAAAAAAGCCAAGCATGCCCAAGTGGCAAACCACAACCACTGAACAGCTTGGGATCAGAAACACCCTGGACTGATCCTTCCGACCCCACTCCAACTATAGGAATATCTGACTCACTCTTGACAAAACTGGATTTGTCCAGGAGTGGAGACTGATCCAAATATTATTGGGTCAGTGGGACCATAGGACTGTCTACTCCCTGCCCAGGGAGTGGATGGGGAGTTGCAGAGAAGAAAAATGACCTGATGAGGTAGGAGGGGGAAGGGACCTTGAATAAGGATATACAGGGATGGAAAAAAAAATTCAGAGGGAAAGCTGAACACAACGTAAATATATGTGCAGCAATCTTATTTGCATTAGCACCCTTGCTAAGTCATGCTTATGATTTTTATCCTCTTCATAGTTATTGTTAACTTTTCAGCATTTTAAATTTGTTTTACTGCTTTTTTTGATAAATACAAAATAAATAAAGAAAAAATAACAAGTATTGTTAAGGATATTGACAAAAGGGGACCCTAGAATGTTGCTGACAAAATTGTTTTTTTTTCTTTATTTTATATTTAACAAAAAAAGTAACATGAATTTAAAATGAGGAAAAGTTAACAATAACTATGAACAGGATAAGAATCATAAGCATGGCATATCAAGGGTGGTAATGCAAATAAGATTGCTACACATAAATTTACTATGTGTTCAGCTTTCCCTCTGAATTTTTTTTCCCATCCCTGTATATTTTCAATTGTTAATTGATACAGCCATTACAGAAAATGCTATGGAGTCTCTTTAAAATTAAAAACAGACTACCATATGAAAAAAAAATGACCACCAGATGATATATACCCAGAGGCTATTCAGAAGTTAACTGGGATCCTGTAGAAATGTTAGATATAAAGAGATTTAAGAAAGCAGTAGTGTCATGTGGTATGTATTCACTCTTTGTGAAGAAGACGTTAAATTCATGAGCATCTTTGATTAGAATTATTTCACAAGACTGGGAAGACTTAGGTCCAGCAATACCAGAATGTCATCCTCAGTTACAATGGAAAACATGGTGGAGAGAGGAAGCTATGGTCATAGAACAATGAAGTAGGGCTAGAGGTATTGAAATTTCCCAATAACAGCTTCTTAGTGAAGGCCACTATACTGATTTGCAAGACAGATTATATTTGATGATCATACCTTGGCTCCATGTCATATATCATCTTTGAATGTCTGGGGCTAGTTAAAGAATCAGGAAAGAAGATTGATTGTTTTACTAAAATTATTCAAGGCTCAAAAGAAGCCTTCACTAATTTTTTTTTTAAAACAAAGATTAACTTTAGCTATAAATAAAATGATATCAGATACAGAAGTTAGACAAATATTAATTGAATCTTTGGCTTTTGAAAATGCTAATTCAGAATGCAGAATAGTAAATAGGCCTTTAAAGGCAAAGTTATCACCCAAGATGAATGGATTAGAAATACAGTTGATATTAGATTTCACACATAGATAGGAGAAGTGATTTCTAAAATTGTTTTAAAAAGTCAAAATATTAGGTGTTTTAATTGTGGTAAACCAGGTCATTTGAAAAAGGATTGTAGGCAAGACTTCCCTAGAAATAATGTTTTTGGTGTTTAGGTTTTGTTTGTTTGTTTTTTGTTGTTGTTGTTTATATTTTTTTCCAAAGATGATCTTAATGGAAGGTTCCCAGCTTTCAGCAATATGTAGAAGGTATGGCAAAGGCCAGCATTGGACTAATGAATGCAGATCAACATGGGACAGGCACAGTAACCTTTGCCATCTGGAAATGTCATGTCAAATTTAGTTCAAACGTTCCCTGTCAGCATTGGTGAGACTCCTACACAGAGCAATTAAAAGTTTCAATGCCTGTTGTAAAAAAAACTACTGCTCTAGATGACAAAACAGCTTCTGTAGATAAAACAAAAGTTTTTAAGATCGATAATAAAACAAATATTTTGGCAAGTTTCTATAAATGATTAAGGAACAATGCTATAAATACATATAAATAATATTGTGATTGAGAGTTTCCCTGACACAGGCATGCATATAACCACAATAATTTCACCAAAATCTTAGCATCCAAATGAGCCTCTTTAGGAAGTAAATATTTAGCTTCTAGGAATTGCAGTTTTTCTCAGATAAAATAATGTGCAAGATAGGTTAAGTAGATAGGGCCAAAAGGACATATAGGAAAGCTAAAGCCATATGCAGTTAACCTAGCACTAAATTTATGGTGACATGATTTGTTACAACAATGGAAAACCCAGACTAATATTTCTCCTATCTCAGAAACAAATGACAAACTGATAAAATATTAAAAAGTACTATCAAGGACCATCACTTAAGGTTAAGACTGGTAGGATTGTATACAGGCAGGGCACAATAGCTGCTGATCTTTCAAAGGTACCAAAGGCCTACCTTTAAAATAGTTAATTGACATGCCTGAATGGGTGGAATAAAGGCCTTTGACATCAGAAAAAACTACAGGCATTAGAACAGCTGGTACAGGAGCACCTAAAAACTCAACATAGTGAAGAACTGAAAATTCTTGAAATTCTCCTATATTTGTCATTAAATACAAAACTGAATACTGCACAGTGGTAACAGATCTAAGAGCTGTTATTAACAAGGTGATCCAGGCAATGGACTCTTTATAGCCTTGAATTCTATCGTCTTCTTTATTATATAAAGGATTGTCTACTATAGTGACTTATTTTACTGTCCCTTTATAAGAACTGAATGGAGAAAAATTTGCCTTCTCAGAACTTACTTATAATAATTTACACCCTGTTAAAAAAGGTATTAGTGCAAATTTCTTCCACAAGTACTGTTAATCATGTTAAACAGCTCCATCTTGTATCAATATTTTGTACAAGAGCCATTAGAAATAATTTGAAAACAATTTATTCAATCTATAGTTTATACATTATAGTTTCTACACATTCTCCTACAGGAATTCTTAAAGAAGGGAGTATATAATATCTTAGAATGGATATTTTTACCACACAAATGAATAAAAACTAAAAGATCTATGTAAAAGTGTGTTTAAAAATGATTTTGACAGATAAATGGAGACTTTTTCAGTGATAAGAAATAAACCCAACTGAAATTGTGTTGCCTTTTACTAATGCTGAAGTTGCCTTGTATGGTCAAAAATGAACATTGACAATGAACTTACAATAATTTCTTGGGAGATATTAACAGCAAATATCTCCAAAGTAAGAAACTTTCATTTATAGAAAACAAACAAAGTAAAACCCACTAACTGAATTCTTTCTCACATTATACAAGAAAAACCAATTTCTGAAAGCCTTAGATTTCATACTGATGAAAATAAATTTTAAAAAGGCAGATTATAAGTCAGGAAATTTAAGCAAAGTTGTTCAAAGTACTTATGATTTTACTGAAAAGCCAAAATTATATGCTATTTTCATGGTATTTTTAAATTTTCCAGAAACTCTTAGTATAGTTACAAACTCTCAATATGAATAGTTATTTTACATGTTAAAACTGATAAACTTATTCCAAATGATTCAAAATTAACTTTGTTATTTACTCAACTATAAGAAATAATCAAAAATAAAAATAATCCCTTGAATATAACACATATTAGATCACATTAAGGCCTATCAGACACTCCAGCAGATGTAATGATGAATTTAATTAGCTATTGGTTGAAAATGTGCCAAAAGCCTAAGAAAAAGTATATTAATAACACTTGGCAACAACAAAGAAAATATTTTAAAATGTTCTACTTGGTTGTTAGACATCTAAACTCCATTACCTGCAGAAAATAACCCAAAACATACTAGAAGAAGTTACGTTTGGCAAATGGAAGTGTTTTATTTTGTAGAGTATGGAAAATTAAAATATGTACACCATACTATAGATACATATAGAGGATTTCAATAAGTAACTTCTTTAAGTTAGGATATGTATAGATGCTTTTACTCTTATGTAAGTTATCTTTTTATGTTGATAATAATTTAAGGTTTACTTTGATTTAAACATACTGTATATATGTTTTGACTCTAGTTTAAAGTATTTTACCTATGAAGCTGATTTTTAAAATTTACAGTAAAATCTACTTCTTACAGGTTACTATTACTAACTGTTTAAAATAATTAAGAAATGTAGGTTATTAAGTCATCTATAAAAAAATCAAATTTTTGCTCATGTTATATATGATTTCAAGGTCAAACAGACATACATTTTATATCTTCAAAAATTTCAGAGACCTAGAGGATATAGCATTTAAATTATTTTTAAAAGATGAAGTTTTTCATGAAAGTAAGTCATGTCTGCTCCTGGTAGAACCAATTTATTTCAAAAGGGATAATTACATCAAGAACCTTCATCTGTAGTTGCTTTCATTATGCAAAGTTAGCCACTGAGCAAGAAACTGCCCTGGTCTTGACTACTGAAAGTATGCTGAATATGACGCTGAGCAAGTAATACACAAAAAGGCAATTGCCATACTTTGCCAAAACAAGGTAAGACAGTCCTTCAAATTTTTTGCTTCACCAAAATGTCAGATATTCTAGGTTTGTAGGTTAAAGATTGATGTCTCGACATTGCAGAGGAAATTGGATGGCTATCCATAAGTCAAATGTTTCTGTAGTTTTGAATGGTCTTTGCTCTGTTTTACTTGTTTCCTCAAATAATGTTATATCCTGTTCACGTTTTTGATATTGCTGAAGACTAAATAGTTATATTTAAAGTTTACCTTGCTAGCAAATTCAGGAAAAAAACTCCTTAAATAGGTGTAGAGTGCATAAGATTGATAGACATAGAAGCTTAAATTGTTTGTGTAAGAAAATGTCTTGATGTCTAAAATGTTTGTGGTTGATAATACAAGTGAGTATCAAAAGTGAATTGGATACAAAACTTCAGATTCACCAAGATAGGATAGCTAATAGAGTACTTTTCTCTGAATTTGCCAATTGCAAATAGGTTAAAAATTTTGAATGGGATTTTTCCCTGATAATTGTTCTTATTGTATATAAATTCACTGTGTTAGAGTTAAAATCATCCCTTTTATTTACACAAAAAGATGAAAATTCTGTGGGATATTTTGATTGTACTCTGACACACTTGAGACTGACAATAAACTTTACTTTCAATCAGAGTGTGAAACTAGCTACTAGCTGAGCAAAATTAGCAATACAGGTTTTGGAGGACTAAGGACACATAAAAAGACACAGGAAATAGTAGGGTGGGCTTAGAAAGATTCTTAGCCTTTAGGGATTGAAGAAGTAGAAAGAAGGTAACTGGGCAACATCTCTAGTCATTCAGGTTTTTAGCCCAATATCTGACTCCTGAGTTTTATTGATAAAGAATAATTAGATAAACACTTCAGTTAGATAACTTAAAGTAGCCTGTAACTATAGGTCTTATACATCTGATGCTCTCTTTTGGTCCCTACATACATGGTATGTATACACACACACACAATTTTACATGGACACATACATATAAATAATGCTGAAAAAATAAATCTTTTAAAATATAGATTGGCAGAACAGGTTAAAATATGGTTCAACTATTGTCTTTAGGAAAGCCATTTTAAATTTGAGAAACAAATAATTTTAACGACAAAAATGTAAAGCTACACAAAATATATGTAAGTAACAAAAGACACAGGGACAGCTACATTAAAATATAAACTAATCTTTAATTGAAAGTTTTCAAAATTTGTAAATGGACATTGTGTATTGATAAAAAAATAACTCGCTCAGATGATATAATAATAGCAGAAACATGATACACCTCATTTCAGAGCACAGTATCCAAAATACTTCAGGAACACATGTCTAGTGTAAAAGACACAGCAATAGGGTCCACAGAGATATTAATAATGATCAGAGCAGCAGAACAGAAGATCTATAGTAATTTAGGGAAGTTAAACTTCAACATTAATATGCTTCATCTAATAGAGCCAAATAGATCATTATACTAAATTGCAGAATACGTATCTTCAAGTGTTTAGGGACCATCTCCAGTATAAGCCATAAGTTTGGCCACAAACAAATATTCATGGTGGAAAATATATGAGGAATGGTATCTACGGCAGTATATAGAACAGGGCTAGAAGTCTGTACAAGCAAAAGAAAAATCCACAACTATGGAGAAATTAAAGGGCAATACAATTAAATGACAATCATGCTAAGAAAGAATAATAGAAATTTTATCTTTGCTGAGTAAAATTAAATATAATATTGTAAATATTGTGAGATGCAGGCAAAACAGTGAAAAGTCAGAAATTTAAATTAACATGATAATATATGTCACAAGTTTTAGTTCCTTTGGTCAACACAGTGAGAGTTCCAGGCTAGCTAAGGGTTAACAGACAGATTCTCTTTCAAAAAGGAAATATCTTTATCTGTGAATTCGCCTAAAATAAGAAACTATTAACTCAATGATGTAACTTCAAGCCTCAAGGAACTAAAAAACAATTAATGGAAAAGCAGAAAATTACAACATTCAGGTCTATTTCATAGTAGAATCACATGATATACTAGAAATAGCTGGTCAGTTCCTCAGCAGGACACAGGCCATTAATATAAATTCATATGTAAAGTCGAAGTTGAAGATTTAACATGGAAATATTTTCTGTTTGTTTTGCCCTATTTTTTTTTTGCTTCTACTATTATTGCCTGTCTGTCTTCTAATAAAAGAGGAAAAAAGGTACAAACTTGCATGCATGGAAATATGGAAAGTAGGATGAGGAAAAACTGTGATCAGAATGTATTGTTTGAAAAAATTTTCAAATAAAAATTTTCAATTTATAAAAATAGAAAATAAGTTACTCAAGAGGCCAGCAATATGGCTTAGGGAATGCTGACAAGTCCTACATTTAGAGTTGAATTGGATGCCAGAGACTTGGAAGATGGCTGAAGAGAATGCTCTCCAGCAAGTTGTTTTCTGATTTCCACAAATAAATACAGCATGCCTGACCCTATACCACAAGTACCACTAATCTCTCACACAAAAAATGGTTGACAATATTAGTTATTGAAAAAAATAGAAAGTAAATCAGCAATAAAAAGAAATTCAACATCTGATAGGATAAATGCCACATAAAAGGCAAATGAACCTCTATTGGGGAACATAGGAGGCAACTGTAGATACTGTGAGCAATGATGGTTGGAATGCAGAATGGTACCATCATTGGCCTGTAATATATGTGATGTTAGGTGACATTTGAGATTCATACACTATGACAATAGGACCTCCAAAGGCGAGAGAAATTGCTTGTTGGTTAAGAGCAATGTCTGCTCACACGGACTAAGATTTGGTTCTGAGCATATGTATGTTAGCCCACAAACATCTTTAGTTCCAGTTCCAGTGGAGCAGATGCCTTCTTCTGGTCTCTCTAGCACCAAGCATTCATCTGATGCACTGATATACATAAAGGCTAAGCACTCAAATGCATAAAATAAAAAAATTCTTATAAAGGCATCAAAGAAGCCTATCCATTAGTATTCATCATTGTATTCATCAAATAATCAAAATGTTGAAACTATCCAAATGTCCCCTGACAGATGAATTGATATCCAAAATATGCTACATATATTAAAATAGAGTATTACTCAAGTTTCAAAAGAGTAAAATTCCTTGAACATATGCTATATCGTGGATCAACATTTTTTTGATCAACCTTTAAAATATAATCTTATGTGAAATTCACAAGGCATAAAAGGAAATGGTACAATGGTTTTACTCAAGGAAGATATAGAAAAAGCATTTAGCACAGACATAAAGAATAGCTGCTACCTGGGTAGTAGATTGCAGATGAGAGGGAGTTAGACTTAATGTGTATAGAATTTCTCTTTGGAATGACAGACCTGTTCTGGAATGTAAAACTGTGGTAGTGGTTTGAGGGGCAGGGAAGAAGCCAGAGTCAGTAAAGTACACACTGCAGAAATATGAGGATCTGAATTCCATCCCAAACACCCATGTAACATAAAAACAGGGCATACAGGTATATGTCTGTACCCCTAGCACTATATAGGTTGAGATGGACAGATCCCTGGCACTTGGTAGCATCCTTTCCTGAACTACTCTCTGAATTCTGGGACCCAGAGAGAGTTGTCTTACAAAAATTGGATAGCTTCTAGGAATGTATCCTAAGTAAACCTCTGACATGTACACATGCATTCACACAAACACATGGGCACATGAATAAAACTGGTATTTTACATTATGTATCCATGTTTAAAAGCTATCAAAGATGCTTCCTGATTCTTCATGGATATACTATGCAACAATAACTTGTTTCCAAAATTAAAATTCTTCTAAAGTTAATTATTAAAATTCTGCATTTCCTTGAACCCAAGTAGCCAGGATCAGTAAAGAAACAGTTACATGTACAGCACTGCAAGTGCATCAAATTGTTCTAAATATTTAAAAAATGTTATTTAATTAATTATTTGCCATTCGAAGTTGATTCTAGGTATTGAAATATAATGAAGATGCTCATGGTTATGTAATAGTTTCATAGACACAGAAAAACATTTGACAGGAGTGAAGCACACATCTGTATTAGGCAGAATTCCATATAGGTACAAAATCAAATATATTTATATGTGAAATTCACTGTTATGGTCTATATATAGGTGCCAAGTAAGTAGTCCAAAAATGACTAGGTGCATAATACAGTGACTAAAAATCCCTTACCTGCTCAGTTCATTGTTGGATGCTTTAGAATTTTCAATCTGCTACAATTATCTAGAAGATACTTACATCATCACTGGTCATTGAGTCCCTGATGGAAGTCAAAGAAATTGGATTCCAATGTCAATGAAAGAACATAGCACACAAGAATTGATGAACTCACCACTAAGAAGTAAAAGTAAACAGGCAAACAAGATTGTTTGTTTTTTCTCTTGCCTCTTTGTACATGGATAACCTATAGAAGGTAGATCTCATTCAGGGATAGGATGTCCCACAATTAGTCCTTACTGGAAACACCTTCTTCATATATCTTTCTAGAGATGTTTCTTAGATAATTTCAGATTCTGTAAAATTGACAATAAATGTAATCATAATAAAACCAATAATTATAACTCATACACATGAAAACTAACAGAAGGCCTCATTCTTGACTTGCTAAGAGGCATCTTTATAAGACTTATGGTGGCATCAACCTGAAAGCTTAAAGACTGAGTATGTTCCCTGCAGAGTGGGAAAAAACAGCACTTGGGTCTCAGTAATTATATGTAATGTGACATTAAAGTTGTACACAACATAAGAATGTAAAGCTGTTACATTAGAAAGGATGGTGCCAAACTGTCTTACTAAACATGTAATACCATATATGTATGTATGTGTGTGTGTATATATATACATATATACACATATATTTATATATTGCCCAGTGAATCAATAACAAATTAGCAAACCCAAATGAAGAGAATGGCATAGATCAATATGCAAAAGAGGTCATTTTTTTTCTTTATTTATTTTGTATTTATCAAGTAAAATGAGTTTAAAATGCTGATAAGTTAACAATAACTATAAAGAAAATAAAAATCATAAGCATGACTTATCAAGGGTGATAATGCAAATAAGTTTGCTACACATAAAATTACTTTGTCTTCAGCTTTCCCTCTGAATTTTTTTTTAACTGATTTAAGTTTAACCAAACAATGCCACTTTCTGATACCCTCCCTCACTTCTTTTCTTTTTCTATCCCTGTATATCCTTATTCAAGGTCCCTTCCCCCTCCCGCCACATCAGGTCACTTTTTCTTCTCCACAGCCCCCCATCCCCTCCCTGGGCAGGAAGCAGGCAGTCCTATGGTCCCACTGACCCAATAATGCTTAGTTCAGTCTCCACTCCTGGCAAATACAGTTTTGTCCCCCCTCCCTCAAGAGTGAGTCAGGTATTCCTATAGGTGGAGTGGGATCCGAAGTGTCAGTCCAGGGTGTTTCTGATCCCAAGCTATTCAGTGGTTGTTTTCTATCAATTCTACATCAAGTCTAGTTCTCTGAAAAAGTGAATGAGATTAGACACCAATATTCTTCTCTCCTATTTTTCTGTTTTTCTTTAGACCTAAATTTAGTAAAGATTCCTAAATGGTATAAAGAGAAGAGAAAACACCCAAGCAGTACAAACAGAATCAGGGAGCCTGTGAAAAAAAAGCAGAAATTTCAAAAATATTTAATGTTTTATAAATATGAATTACAGAGCAAAAATCACGATAAGGTGGGATAACAAAATAGAAGTATTGGTTTTTGTTTGTTTCTTTTTACATATGGTTCATTGGGTCCCTACTTGATAATTTCCCTCCAACAACTATGTCAATTTCCATCAACCTCCCCTTTTCGGTAATTTCTCTACCGTTCTTTTTGTAAGACTATTCAATATTGCCTACAAAATATTTAATTTATGAGATGTTAAAATAAAAAATGCACACATTTAAAAAAAGAGGTCATTTTTCCATAAGCTAGCAAAAAATAAAATAGAAAAAGTCATCTAAAGAATAATACATTTTGAGTCACATTTAGCAAAAATACTAGAAAGCTTATGTACATAATAAACAGAAAACATTATAGGTTGAAAAACTGCTAATTTTATTCTATACGTCCTCCCCAAAACACTCCTATTCAAATTTCCTGAGGTATGCATTTGCTGTAAAGTTGACAAAAATAATCCTGAAATGGACAAGGAATTGCAGATGACTGAGAATAACTAAAATGAACTTGAAAGAAGCTATAAGATTTAGAGTATAAAATATTGTCATTGTTCTTGGTTACCCTCTAGAATTTGACAGTAAATCCCTACTGTGGAAGTCACTTTATACTTAAATCACAAAACAAGGAGAAATCATGTGGCTGCTGACCTAGAAGTTTCATCTCACTGCATAGCTTCCATAATGCTGCAAAATCCTATGCACACTACTGCCAAAGAAAATAAATTTTAACCAACTTTTTTCTCTGTTTCTCTCTCTCTCTCTCTCTCTCTCTCTCTCTCTCTCTCTCTCTCTCTCTCTCTCTCTCTCTGTTTCTCTCTCTCTCAATTACATTAATAATAATTATGAGAGAGAGAGAGAGAGAAACAGAAACAGAGAAAGAGAGAGAGAGAGAGAGAGAGAGAGAGAGAGAGAGAGAGAGAGAGAGAGAGAGTCTGCGTTATTGCATGTAAAATAACAAGTGCTACAACTTCCAATGGGTAGCTAGTTAGGTGAATGGAAAACTTGAATTGCAATTGTTGGCAGAGAGCTACATAGTTTATACCCCTACAGCATCTCTTCAGTAGCTGACTAGATAGATCTCATTGGTTTAGGAATCAAACTTGCCTTCTTTTTCAAGGGAAAATTTAAAACCTACTTGAGTGCTATAATATTATCTCAAGTCATCTTGGAATTTTTCTGACGCACATGTTTTAAAATCTGTTTTGGGTTATACTTCTACATTTAGAAAATATACTGGATTATTATTGTGGCACCCATAGGGAAACAACACAAATCAATTTATAAATATATATGTTCATGGCAGCATATAGTAAAAATTAGCATAATCAAAATAAGTCACATGATTTTTAAATAAATACTGAAAATAAAGGGATTTATTAAAAAAATAGACAAAAATGCTGGCTTTTGGTCTTTCTATGATAGCATATAAAATAACATTTTTCTCCAAAAATTGTTTTTCTTTCTTTGTTTCTTTGTTTGCTATTTCTTTTCCAAGGCAAGGCTTCTCTGTGCAGCACTGACCTGGAACACTAGCCTCAACTCAGTGGCTCTGTCTTTCAGTTGCTGGTATTAAATGTATGTGCCACCACCACAAAGCTCCTAACTTGTTTTTAAGGAGAGAAAAAAAAATTGTCTGCAAGAAATTGGGGTATAAGGAATATCTCCAAAAAGATTCTTCTAAATAATGGATCTTCAATGCTTTATAAAACATAACCATATAAAACTTTCTATCAACTCCTTTTCAGTGTCTTTGAGAAGCTGTAAAATTCAATGACACAGCAAGACTTCTTCCTCTGTGCCCATGGATGATTTAAACTGTGAGATCTAGTGTTATCCCTCAGTCTTCTCCTATGGTATATTCAATGCGTCTTTTCATTTGACAACTGAGACACTTAGAATTTCCTTTAATTTTTAAAATCATATATCTCATTACCAAAAAATGCATCATGCTTTGTGGTTGCTGTGCTTTTTAGATTATGATAAGTAACTATTGATTACAAATTCATTCACATAGGCATCCATCAATATCTGTGAAATTTTTCTAATGGTAATGCTTCAAGTAATATATGTACAACTGTTTCTGATACAAAATCCCATGCACTGTCACATTCATGTTGTTTTCATTTTTGGAAAACTGGGAATTGAAAGCATTTTGTTATATTTCTCAAACATTCTCTGTTTCTTAGTTCAGAGAAAAGTAGCTATAGTTACCTGGCTAGAGAATGTCCTTGGCCTCTTATGTTTACGGCAGAAGATCAAATGGCTGCAGAAGTTGCTATGGTACCTTAAAATGTTGGTTTTTATTTTAGCTTAATATACCTTTAAATGGTTTTTTTTGTAGTTTTACAAATTAATGTTAAAATTAGAAGTGAAGAAAATATATATCTATACACACAAAAAACTTTTATAAACTAGTATGAGTCCTATTTGAGCTTCTGATAATTATATTAAATTCAAAAAAGGTAACAGGTAACCATGTTAAGCAGTTTTTAAATAATTGTTGAATATGTATGATATATTATATATAATAAACATATGTATATATATATGTGTGTGTGTGTTTGAAATTTTTTGCCTAAGAACTTAATCAGATGCAAAAACCTGTTTTGTTTTATATAGATGTGAAATTATTTGAATGCATCAGTGTATCTCTGGAGCACTCAAAACACACTGAAAATACAATAGACAAAATAAAAAACAACAGACTAATATTTAACTAAATGCTATGAATACTAGAACTGGAATTCTGTAGTGCAGTTTAATCTAAATTTATTTAGTTCTCTGGGAAGATTTTTACAGAGTTTTCTTTTTAATCTGGATATAGTCAAACTAGAAAAAAATGCAATTTGGTTTATTAACAGTTAGGATATCATCTGGAATGAAGCTCATTGCAATCTCAAATGGGCTCTACAAGGAGCTAATGAGCAAGCTCCTGCCTGATATTGACAATTAATCAGGCATAAAGGCATTTAGGAGCAGAGCACATTGACAAGCATGTAGGCTCACACAGACTCCAGTGCAACATGATATGTGAACATATTTGTCTAATTGTACTTCAGGTTTCCTGAACAAATTCCCACCAAAACACTTCATTATCCATAGAGGTGACGCATCCATTTCAGAGTCTGTAGGAAGCTCTTTGGTTTGCTGTAACTATATATAATGGATTAAATGAAGTTTTATTAGGCTTTGTTGCCAGTTTTCCCATTTAATTGCTATAGCAACCTGAAGCCAAAGTTGGATCATTGGATAGAGTAACTGAGCGATTCATTGTGTCCTGATTATCCTTGGCCCTTGGCCCTTAAGGAAGAAAAAAAAAATAAAGAAAATCATTAGAATGCTGGGATGAGAGAAAAGATTATTTTCTTGCTTTTAAATTAAGAAATTTTAACTTAATTAATATTTATTTTTCTCCCTCTAAATAGCAGAAGGCATTCAAAGACATATATTTGACGTCATCTTTAAATAAAATGTTTTATCTCAATAAAAGACTCATTGCTGATTTTATACTGATATAAAAATGGGAGAAATTAAATAAATGCTTATTTCATAGGTTGGTACATTAAAAATATTGTAATTAGTTTCTTGTAATTTTATTATATTAGGGAATGTAAATATCATAAAACAATTAATTCTGCCGATAGATCAAATTATGATCTAATCTCCTCTGTGCCTTATGTGATGTTATAGGTCTTTTCTCAGTTTATTTAAAATTTTTAATTTCTAAAATATAAAAGAAAAAACTTTATCACTGCTAAATGTTAAATTTAAATGATGCCTTTGCATCCTTGGAAAGATGTGGATGCTTTGGGAGTTGGGAGGCTTATTCTGCTCTTATTACTTGGACATACTAACTATACTAATATTTTAGGCTGGGTTAATTTTTCTAATTTGAAGCTTACTTTTTATTTCTTTTAAAGGATATTCAGAAAAGACTATCACTTCTTTGAAAATGGTTAAAACTATTTCTAGCACATTTAAAAGATAAGGGTCTAAGCAAGCTCAATGTAGAAAGCATAAATAAACAGAATGAATATGAGCAGAGAGTCACTGGTGATGGAAGATCAACATATTAACAGCCACTGGGAAATATCTACAAATCAGGAGGGAAGTTTTCAAGAATACAAGAAAACATAAGGTATAATACACTATTGTTTTGCATAAAAATAAATTTGCACAAAATATAAATTGAAATGTCCTAATAATACATTGGAGTTTTTTATCTTTAATTTCAATTCTCTATGGTTTGTTTGTACATTCCCTTAGAAAGGAATATGTTGCTTGTAAGAGAATGTAATGGTTGAAGTCTTAAGTTAATTTGGGCAATTTAACTTGAAAAATATTGTTTGTTAGTGTGGGTGTAGACTCTCCAAACTTGCCAAAAACATTACTGGGACCAAAAAAAAGACATAGCAGTGAGGGCAAGCCTCATGCTCACCTTTGGTGGACATCTGGGAGATCCCATGTCACTCAGCTGGGATAAAGATGGCAACAGCTCTGTGTAAGATAATATAAACTGGAATCTGAAAATGGCCCGCAGATATTCTCTGCTCTCTATGGATTCAAGATGGAATAAAATCTGCAGGAAGTTCTGAAACTTTTAGGAGCTGGTTCCTCCTCCCATGCCTCCTCTCCTATAATTACTTTTTCAATGACTTTCCTTCATAAAAGACAACTTTAGTGCCCAAGACGCACATCAGATAATTACAGATTTGGATGGGGTATGTTATGGCCTGGAGATTTCAGGGATACAAAAGGAAGGGCCCAGAAAACATGGTGCTAGGATTAAAGTTTCCAAAATCATCTATGACTTGAATGTTGTTGGACTTGACACCATGTGAGTAAACCACACGTCCTAAGAACAAATGGTGGGCCCTGAAAAATCAATCTGAGAATATTTATTCATTCTATACTATATATTCATACACACTATCATTAGTATGAAGTAATTCTACACTACCATTCAGACATACTAATACATAGATGTTCCCAACATGGTTAAACCATAGCACTGCTACCCCTTAAGAAAAAGTCCAGCCAAAACTTAAAACCAGGATGGAATTGAGAATAATGATTTTGAATGAACACACAGATACAAAAGTTTCCCTAGTGGTACATCAATATTGAAAATGGCATAAAACATTAATATTAGACAAGCCAGTAAATGTCAAGTCCAGGAATGGGAAGAGATTTAAGTTGAGTTGAGACTGAATCAGACAAGAAAATATAAAAGTAACTATCAAACTGTGTGGAGCACATTGGCAGCATTCTATAAAACCCCAAAGATTTAAAAATAAAAAATACGAATATTCTAAAATCTGTACATTATTTTTAGCAATTTATCCTACACACATATTGATTTTCAAAGAAGTCATTTACATAAGACCATTTGGCAGAATTGCTTATACTATCAAATATTGGACATAAGTTGGATATATACCACAACAGAATCAATTAATATAATATACAAATTCACTTAATTTAACACTATATAACCATTAAAATGTTCCTGGCACATAGTCACAGTTCAAGATACATTATTTAGTGAAACAAAAGAGTGACAGACATGCATAATAAAATACATTTTAAAAATACATAGAAAGGCAAAAACTTTTTTTTTTATAGAATTCACAGAAAATTTTTACTTTTGAATTACTATGCGCAACAGAAAAACTGGTTGCTTTCTATAATTTAGGAAGACATTAACACTGGGGTGAAGACTAGTAAATAAAGTTAAAATGGAAAAGGAAAGAAACTTAATGTAAATCCATTTAGTGTGAGGAAAGAAGCTAAAAAAGGTAGAAATTCTAAAAATAATGAAATAACACTTTCTGAGTTAAAATTCTCAGACTCAATAAAAATTCCACAAATGACAGTATCCCAAATGGAATGGAAGACTTTAAATTACAGGAACAACAAATATAGTACTTTATTTTATCAAGTCAAAAGTTTTTTATTTCAGATGAAAGTTTATCACCTTAAACACTACTTCTTCAGAATCAGACGAAAAAAATTCAGTGTGAGGACATGAAATATCTGTAGTGCTTTTGAAATGATTTTACCCAAATTGCTTTCTTCTTTTTTTTATTATTATGAATAAAGAAGTCACATTTTCTATCCTTGTATATCCTTATTCATGGTCCGTTCCCCCTCCCACCACACCAGGTCATTCTCTCTTCTCTACATCTCAGCATCCCCCCCCATGGGCAGGTGTGTTGTAGAAAGTTTTCCTGGGGCCTGTTTTGGGTCTGGGAGGTTTGTGACCTGGCACCACCTGTGGCGCAATTAGAACCTGGTTCACGCTGCGACTTTTGTCCCATAAAGAAATGAATCACATGCTTATATCCTTTAAACGGTTTGGCCCATGTCTTATGACTATTACCAGCTAGCTCTTTCATCTTAATTCAACCCATTTCTATTAATCTGCTCGCCACGTGGCTTAGCCCATGGCTCAGCCCCGTATCTCTACATTTTGCTTTAACATTCCACCACACAGGTGGTCCCAAGGTCCCATGGTCCCAAAATTACTTAGTTCAGCCTCCACTCCAGGCAGATCCAGTTTCTCCCTCCAACATCAAGACTGAGTCAGGTGTTCCTCTAGCGGGAGTGGGATCCAAGGACTCAGTCCAAGGTGTTTCCAATCCCAAGCTGTTCAGTGGATGTGGTTTGCAGCTTGGGCATGCTTTGCTTATTTTTTTTTTCTTTTCTCCTTTTTTTTGTTTTTTGTTTTTTGTTTAGAGTCCACAAATGAGTGAGTACATCCACTGCTTATTGACATGGGTTTGTGATACCTCGCTCAGAAGGATATTCCTCAAATCCATCCATTTGCCTCCAAATTTTAGTGTATCATTTTTTCTTACTGCTGAGTAGTACTCCATTGTGTAGATGTACCACAGTTTGTTAATCCATTCTTAAGTTGAGGGGCATCTAGGTTGTTTCCAGGTTCTTGCTATTGTAAATAATGTTGCTATGAACATAGTTGAGCTAATGCCATGGAAGTGCGACTGTGCATCTTTAGGGTATACACCCAGAAGAGGTATTGCTGGGTCCTTGGGAGATTGATTCTCAGTATTCTGAGAAACTGCCATACTGCATTCCAGAGTGGCTGAACAAGCTTACACTCCTACCAATAATGAAGGAGTGTTCCCCTTGCTCTGCACCCTCTCCAGCATAGGCTGTCATCTCTATCTTTTATCATAGCCAGTCTTACAGGTGTAAGATTGTATCTCAAAGTTGTTTTGATTTGCATTTCTCTGATGGCTAAAGATGATGAGCACTTTTTCAAGTGTCTTTCAGCCATTCGAAATTCTGCTGAGAATTCCCTTTTTAGATCTGAACCCCATTTTTTGATTGGGTTATTCAAGGTTTTGGGCTGTAGATTCTTGAGTTCTTTATATACCTTAGAGATCAGTCCTCTATCACTTGTAGGGTTGGTGAAAATCTTTTCCCATTCTGTAGGCTGTCGTTTTGTCCTATTGACAGTATCCTTGGCTTTACAGAAGCTTCTCAGCTTCAAGATATCCGACTTATTGATTGTTGATCTTAGTGTCTGTGCCAATGGTGTTATATTTAGGAAGTGGTCACCTGTGCGAATTCATAGAAGTGTATTTCCCACTTTCTTTTCTATCAAGTTCAAAGTGGCTGGGTTTATGTTGAGGTCTTTGATCCACTTGGATTTGAGGTTTGTGCAGGGTGACAGGCTTGGATCTATTTGCATTTTTCTACACACTACCATGCAACTATGCCAACATCATTTGTTAAATATACTATCTTTTTAACATTGAATATTTTGGGCTTCTTTGTCAAAGATCAGGTGTTCATAGGTTTTTGGGTTAATGTCTAGATCCTCAGTTCTATTCCATTGATTCACAAGTCTGTTTTTATGCCAGTATGAGGCTGTTTTTATTACTGTAGCTGTATAGTATAACTTGAAGTCAGGGTTGGTGATGCCTCCTGAGGTTCTTTTGTTGAGCAAGACTATTTTGGCAATCCTGGCTTTCCTGTTATTCCAAATGAAACTGGGTATTGTTCTTTCAAGGTCCAAAAAATATTGTGTTGGCATTTTGATGGGCAGTGCATTGAATCTGTAGATTGCTTTTGGTAGAATTACCATTTTTAGTATGTTGATCCTATCTATCCAGAAACATGGGAGAGCTTTCCATTTTCTGATATCATCTTCAATTTCTTTCTTCAGTTATTTAAAATTTTTTTGTCAAATAGATCTGTTACTTTTTTTATTATAGTTACTCCAAACTATTTAATGCTATTTGTAGCTATTATGAAGGGTGATGTTTCCCTTATTTCTTTTTCAGCCCTTCTATCATTAGTGTATAGAAAGGCTACTGATGTCTGTCTGTGAGTTAATCTTGTGTCCTGCTACATTGCTGAAGGTGTTTATCAGCTATAGAAGTTCCTTGGAAGGATTTTGTGGTTCACTTATGTATACAATCATGTTATCTGCAAATAGAGATGGTTTCACTTCTTTTTATCCAATTTGTATCCCCTTAATCTCCTTTTGTTCTCTTTTTGCTTTAGCTAAAACTTCAAGAACTATATTAAATAGATAAAGGGAGAGAGAACATCCTTGTTTAGTTCCTGATTTTAGTGGGATAGCTTTGTTTTTCTCCATTAAGTTTGATGCTGGCTGTTGGCTTCTTGAAGATCGCCTTTACTATATTGAGATGTTGTTTCTGTATTCCTGATCCTCAACCACATGATCATATCCTTAGATGCTGAAAATGCCTTTGACAAAATCCAACACTCCTTTATGATAAAGGGACCAAATTGCTCTTCTATTAGTGAGATAATCTCAGAATACATATAACAAAATTCATAGAATCATGACAAATACAAGTACAGTTTTTAAAAGAAAATTGAAATATTTTTTCACACAGATCAAATTTTATGGCCCCAAACTATGAAATTCTAGATATTGATGTTCATGAGAACAGAATGAAGCGCATAGCTGCTAATATATGTGACAAATCAGGGGAAACAAATTGGGAAATATTAGTACAGACTGAGAAATTCCATCTGCATCACTGACTTCTTTGATGAAGCAGCAAGTAAATGAACATAAAATCAAAATTATAAATTGGATTAACTTGTATGCATTAATAGCTCAGCAAAAGAAAATGTTTGCTTCTCTGAACTTACTTAGAAATGTGCCTTCCCTAGACTCAACTGTATTCTCTTACTATAATCTACGGCAAGAATCATGGAATAAATATTTGAAGCATAAGAACAATAAACATGATAGAAAAAATAAATAGCTACTGAGTCAATGGTAAAATCTAATTGATTTGAAAAGAAAGAAATGTGAAATAGTGTTCATGGCTAAGGTCCATGTCACCAAGTGCCACCAAACTAGCATAATTTCTTAACTCATAATTCCTGATCTTTCTAGAAATCGCCTCATGATGTTTTAAAGACATTTATCTTTCTAAATTGTTTAAATTTTTAAGAGTGTGAAGCTCTTGAATTTATAATTTGTTTTATATTGTGATATTAACAAAGAACTCTTGGAGATAAACGGGAAAAGAAAATTTATAATCTAATAGTTATATATTTATGTGTAAAGCTAAGGAGAAATCAGTTGTGCTGGCTAGTTTTTTGTTAACTAACAAAAGCCAGAATCATCTGGGCAAAAAGGACTTCAACTGAGAATAACCCTCCATCATATCAGCCTGTGAGCATATTTAGAGGACATTCTTTAAAATTAATTATTGGTGCAGAAGGACTCAGCTCACTGCGGATGGTGATATATATCCCTTGGTAAATGATCCTGAAGTGTATATGAAAACAGACTGATGAAGCTATGTTGATAAAGCCAGGCAGAAACATTGTTCATGAATTCTGCTTTGGTTCCTACCTTCAGGTTTCCACTTTGAGTTCCTGTCTTGATCTCCCTTTATGATGGACTAAAATTGGGATGTGTAAGCCAAGTAAACCCCTCCTTCCCTAACTTTCTTCTTGATGTTTACCACAGTTATCAAAATCAAAATAGGACACGGATATCTCTTCCTTGTTCTTTCATTTTAGTTTTAATTTTCTCCATGTAAAACTCACTTAGCGTGTTTAGCTCATTAGTCTCCTGGATTGTTGACTGAATGCTATACTGTCCATTTGTTTGTTTGTTTGTTTATTTTCTTCTTTTTTGTTTGTATGTGTTGTGTATTTATGCATGTTTACAGGTGCATGAGAGCAGATGCACACATATGTGTGTACTTTTCTGAAAGCTGACTGTTGGTTTTAGAAATCGTCCTAGATGGTTCTCCACATCATTCACTGAGTCAGTGTCTCTCAATGAAACACAGGATTCACTGATCGTTCTCTGAGGATCCCTTGTCTCACCTTTGGAGGCTGGAATT
Organism: Sigmodon hispidus; assembly: GCA_004025045.1. NCBI lineage: Eukaryota > Metazoa > Chordata > Mammalia > Rodentia > Cricetidae > Sigmodon > Sigmodon hispidus. The sequence goes on along the minus strand of PVIH01007657.1, from coordinate 74,294 downwards.
ACAGTGGACCTGCATGCTCACTCAATACTTACTGGGTTCTGGGGGTACAAAATCTGGCCTTTACATGAGCACTGTAAATACTTTTACCACTGTGCAACCTTTTCAGTTTTGTCTGGTATATTGTTGTTGTTGTGTTTTGTATTTTTTTGAAGAGATCAGCACCTTACCATGTATTCCAGATTGACTTCACCTTGCTATATAGACCAGCGAAGGTTATTACCAATCCTTGTATCTGTGCCTCTTAAGTGCTGGAGTTATAGAAAGTATGCTACCTTAGCCTTCCCCAATTATTTAATCAGTAATTTTAAAAACTAATGAGAAACTAAGTGTGTCAGTAAAAATTTGTAATCTCAGTGCCTGTATGCTGAAGCAGAGGTATTGTTGCTAGGACTTGTGTTGAGAGACACGAGGAGACCATGTCTATGATAATAATAAATAATAATGATGATACAATAATAAATGAAAGAGAGAAAGAAGTAAAGAAAGAATTAGAGAGGCAGGAATGAGATCTTTAAAATTAAACTTGTTAAATGTTATTTTAAATAATGGAAATTCTTTTATTGGAAATATATTTTTTACATTATATCCTAATTATGATTTACACTTCACCTGACTCCTGCAGGGTCCTCCTGTATCTCCATCACATACAACTCTATGCCTTATTTCTCTCTCTCTTTTTGGAAAGAAGATATACAAATCAAAACACACACACACACACACACACACACACACACACAATCCAAACAAACACCTACTATATAAGAAACCATATTTTACAAGCAAAAGACCAATTAAGAAAATACCCAAACAAATCAATATGAGACAGAAACTCTACAAATATACTGTTGTGTTTATTTTATGTTGGCCAGCTACTACTTGGTATAGAGCATGCTCTAAAGTATGATTAATATACCCAGTAAGATTCCATTGGGGAAACCTAACTTTTCCATTTCAAGTGGTTATTAATTGCAGATAACTTCTTGGTTGGTATGGGATCCCAAGTTTATTTCCCCCCTCTTAGTAGTAGTACCCTATTTGGTTTGAACCTATTCAGTCCTTTGCATGCTACCACAGACTTTGTAAGTTCCTGTGTTCATAAGTCCTGTCATGTCTGAAGGATAATATTTCCTTGGAGTCATTCATCACCTCTATCTCTTCTAATTGTTCTGTCTTCTCTTCCTCATAGATTCCTGATACTGAGGAAAGTAGTATCATGAAGACATCCCATTTAATACTGAGTTCCAAAATCTTTCACTTTCTGAACACTGTGTAGTTGCAAATCTTGGTCTTAGTTGATAGCTACTGTAAGAGAAGTTTCTCTAATTATGGAACAGCAAGACACTGATATATGGAAATAGCAGAATATGTCATCTTATTATTCTTTAACTAAACATAGTAGTATTTAGTTTGTCTTTAGGCACATAGGCTATCTTAGCACAAGTCCTGGGCCATAGTGTCAGGAAAGGGTTCCTTCCATCTCGTGTAATGGGCCTTAGATCCAAACAGAAGAGTGGTTGGTTACTCTGTTAACATGTTGCTCTGGGATGGCTGTTTTGTATGTTGTAAATATGTGTTTCTAACATTGGTTAATAAAGAAGTTGTTTTGGACTATGGAAAAACAGGATACAGCCAGGCAAGAAATTGACAAGATAGACAAGGAAAAGAAAAATGGAGTTAGGAAAGATGTTGGGAGCCCCTGGGGAGAAAGAGGTAATGAAACATGAGACATTTGACAATACAGAGATGAGTAGAAATGAGTTAATTTAAGATGTAAGAGCTATGCATACATACAACACATATATGCACATATATATATAAATAAAATCTGTGGATTCCATTTTTTGAGTGCCATCATTTTCTTATTTTTCTTTTTTCCTTTTTTTATTTTTGAATAAAGTCTCATTTTTTACAATGTATTTCCTTGTTCAAACTCCCTTCCCTCTCCAGTCCATCCCGGTCACTCTCTCTTCTCCCCATCTCCTTATCTACTCCCCTGCAAGGTCAGGAGGTGAAAAGGTCTCAAGGTGGCTTAGTTCAACATCCATTCCAGGCAAATCTGCTTTCCTCACCCCAACATCAAGACTGGGTCAGGTGTTCCTATGGAGGGAATGGGCTCCAAGGTGCCAGTCCAAGGTGCTTCAGATATCAAGCTGTTCAGTAGTTGTGGTTTGCAGCTTGAGTGTGCTTTGATTTTTATTTAAAGTCCAGTAATGAGTGAGTACATCCCCTGCTTATCTTTCTGGATTTGTGATATCTCGCTGTGGAGGATATTCTCCAAATCCATTCATTTGCCTGCAAATTTTAGGATATCATTTTTTCTTACTGCTGAGTAGTATTCCATTGTGTAGATGTACCACAGATTGTTAATCCATTCTTCAGTTGAGTGACATCTAGGTTGTTTCCAGGTTCTTGCTATTATGAATAATGCCATTATAAACATAGCTAGGCTAATGACTTTGAAGTGTGAATGTTCGTCTTTAGGGTATATTCCCAATAGTGGTATTGCTGGGTCCTTGGGGAGATTGATTTCTAGTTTTCTGAGAAACTGCCGTACTGTATTCCAGAGTGGCTGAACAAGCTTACACTCCCACTAACAATGGAAGAATGTTCCCCTTGCTATACAACCTCTCCACCATAGGCTGACATTTGTGTCTTTAAACTTAGCCATTCTGACAGGTAAAAGGTGGTATCTCAAAGTTGTTTTGATTTGCATTTCTCTGATGGCTAAAGATTTTGAGCACTTTTTCAAGTGCCTTTCAGCCATTTGTAATTCTTCTGCTGAGAATCCCCTTTTTAATTCTGAACCCCATTTTTAGTTGGGTTATTTAAGGGTTTGGCCTCTAGTTTCTTGAGTTCTCTATGTATTTTAGAGATCAGTCCTCTGTCCTTGTAGCATTGGTGGTAATTGTTTCCCATTCTGTAGGCTGTCATTTTGTCTTATTGACTGTGTCTTTAGCTTTATAGAAGCTTCTCAGTTTCAAAAGGTCCCACTTATTGATTGTTGTTCTTATTGTCTGTGCTTCTAGTGTTATATTTAGGAAGTGGTCACTTGTGCCAATGTGTTGGAGAGTATTTCCCACTTTCTTTTCTATCAGGTTCAGTGTGGCTGGGTTTATGTTGAGTTCTTTGATCCACTTGGATTTGAGTTTTGTGCAGGGTGATAGACTTATATATATGTATACATAGAATACACACAGAGATATAATAATAATTAAGAAATTAAAAAAGAATACAAATGCTTGTGTGTAAGAATATTAAATTAGAATATTATAGATATTCAAGATACAAAAAGAGACAAGATAAAGCAGGGAGAGACAGAGACCACACCATGATGTAATCAAGATCAATATGTAAATAATGTAATTATTGATTACATTAAGTTCTAAGTAGAATAATACATCATTGATGAATCAAGTTTATTTTATTTGTATTGTCTTTTTCTTATAGTTAAGAAACTGTCCAGGCATGGTGGTAGTACCCATATAATCTTAATACTCAGCAAACTGAAATTCAAGGATTGTGAGATTAAGACTTGATCAAAAGAAAATGCACACACACATACATGAGTTTCAATGATAGAATAGTTCATACAACTTCTGTGGTGATATTTTGTTTATGATTTTTAGGCAAGCTTTATTTTATGATTTTATGATCAGAGGGCAGAGCTAGCTACTAGTTAACTATAGAGGTCATATAGTTGTGGCACACACTTTTTTTTATCCCAGCATTTGGAAGAAGAAAGCAGACATATCAGGAGTTCAAGGCTACCCTGAGCTACATGAGATTGATTCAGTCTAAAAGAGGAAACAGAGGGATAAAGAGTTGCTCAGAGTTTAAGAGCATAGACAGTTCTTCCAGAGGTCCTGATTTCAATTTCCAGCAACCACATGTTAGCTCACAGTCATCTATAATAATATCTGGTGCCGTTTTCTGGCACTCAGGCATACATGCAGGCAGAACACTGCATACATAATAAATAAATTAAAATATTTTAAAAGAGAAAGAGAAACAAAGCCAGGCAGTGGAGCTTCACACTTTTAATCCCAGAACGTGGGATCTCATGCCTTTGATCCCAGCCCTTGGAAGGCACACACCTTTAATCCTAGCAGCAGGGGGGTGTAGACAGAAAGTGATATGGATGGGTAGAGAGAGAAATATGAGGTTGGAGGAGGCAGGAGCTCTAACTTTTCTTTGGTCTGAGCACTAGGTAGAGGTAAGAAGTCTCTCTAGTGACTAGATTTTTGACTCTCTAATACTTCAGCATTTACCCTCATATCTGACAACTCCAGGTTTTTATTATTAATACGAATAAAAATTCACACTACAAATTTCTAACATTAGTTCATTATACCTCTTTGGAATTATTGTACACTCCTACATAGTATGTATACCATATGCCAATGTTCTAGAAAACTAAAATTAGCTCCTTTATTATCTATTGATTTGTGAATAAAAATAGGTGAATACTGAAATAAAAGAATACTCTGAAATACTCTAAAAAAGATGTAAGAGCTAGATAGCTGGAATTCTGAGTCATAGTTCAAAGAATTTGTAGCTAATACTAAGCCTCTGAGTGATCACTTTATAAGTTGCTACAGTTGTGGAGAAGAGAGAATGACCTGATGTGGTGGGAGGGGAAGGGACCTTGAATACTTTGAATAAGGATATACATGGATAGAAAGTGTGACTTCTTTGTTCATAATAATAAAATTAAAAAAAGAAAGAATGCATCACTTTCTGTTCATTATGGACAGCACAATAAAACATATACCTTCAATCTCAATCTACTTTATGCATTAATAAGCATAATAGTATACTCATATGTTTGATAGCTACACATTCTTCTTCCATTCCAGACTATATTCTAAAAATTTTTCTAATGCTACCAAATGTAGGTGTTCTTTTTGCATCCTTATTCACTTGGTTTGGTTTATGTCACAGCGCTATATGACTTCTTATTTATTTCCCCTGAAACTAAGATTGTGATATTACAAACATTTATTTCTGTAAAATGAATGGGCAAATTATGATTTATTAAATACTATAGCATAAGGAAAAAAAGTGGCTACAAGACTTCAGGGGCTGGGCAAAACAGAGCAAAATTCGCATCTTCATCTATGCCACTATTGTATTAGTATATCTTGAAGACAGGTCACCATTGCAGGGCACAGGGTATGCAAATGTATTGATGCTTCCTTTCTCCTCTGGTAGCATGGAGTGTATTTTCAAGTTCCTTTAACACTAGTCAGTGGGGATGAAGCCTCTAGCTAGGCACTGACTTGACTTCTTCACATTTAGTGAGATTCTTAGGGAAATAAACAAATGACACTACCAGGTGTGAAATCAGTGAATTGCCTTCAAGTTTGAACATACTTATATTTTCTAATAATTATGTTAAAAATAAAAAATAACAGTTGAGTTTTGAAAGAATATTAAAATTAGCTGACAGTTTACAAACCATGACTTGCTTTCTATTTTCTATTTAAATTTTAAACACAATTTGTTTAAGTTAACAATAAGTACCTTTTAAAAGTAGTTTTAGATTTATACCAAATTTTCTTAGAGGACATGAGGAAAATTGCCACAAAGTCTATCCCCACATGTGGTGAGGCCCAGTCTTCATATTCCCCACAAAGAAATGTTTGTTATGGTCTGTAAGAATAAGTACATCACAAAAAGCCAAAGTTCATGGTTTATGCTGACATGTTGATCTTGGTCCTTGGTATTCCACATTTTACCAATAGGTAATTATATTTCTGCCATTTTTGGAAGCATCACCCAGTACAGCTTCACTGACTTACCATCCTCTGCTTTTCTACCTATCACTCTCTTCCATCTAAATATCTAGTTTTTTTTTTAAAAAAAAAAAAATTCTGCTTCTGCCTTTTCCAGATAAAAGATCTTACAACATGAAGCTTTTCAGATTGACTTCCTTAATGGATGGTATGCCTTTGGAATTTTTCTAGGGTTCTTCATAGATAATGAACTCTACAATATTGTACTGTTTGTGTATACTGTAGTCTACCAATATACATACTATAGAGTATGCTACATCACCACTTGTACTCGTTTCATTTTGAGGTATGATAATATAAATGATGCTGTGTTATATGAAATAAGTATCAGCACTAAGGTTTAAGTCAGAGAAAACAGCAAAAATGAGTTGGTGCTCACTTGAACCCTTCATCCCTACTGACGACAATTCAACAGTCTGAAAAGTTCTATGCATGCTACTGAGAGAGAAAAGTGATCCTCTCTCTCAAACAGCTGGAAACCTTATAAGCTACAATAAAATTGACCTAACAAGATATACCCACTGGTATATCTTTGCACAAATGCGATGAATATACAAAACAACTTTTTGATTTGATCAAAAACCCCTTCATGAGATGAAACCTAAATCTGACAGTGGTTAAGGGGCCATGAAAACATGGCCAGATAATTCATAGGCCCTAATGGAGATACCAATAATTTATTCTTCTAAATGTACATAGTATTAAATTTACTCCTGATAACTTATACTATACCCAAGATTAGTGCATCTTTTTAACACTCATCAAATAAGTTTCCATCTTGAACTAACTGGCAGTTAACACAAAGATCCCCACATGTTCAACCTACAGAGAACAAATGACTGTGGGGTGGTCAGCTTTAAAAGGAACATTCATATCACACACACACACACACACACACACACACACACACACACACACATACACAGCACAGCACAGCACAGCACAGCACAGTACAGCACAGCACACCTCAGGGATCTTCATGGAAGAGGCGCTGAAAAGATGATGTGTCTGTGGTGGTCAATAACACCAAAGAAACGGTGCTTTCCAGTCAATAGAGCAATAGCTAATATAAACTTGCAGCATACACAAGGCTGAACAAGCTCCAGCCAGAAACTCAATCTCAGTATAGGAAGGGAAGGAGGCCATCAAGTCCCCCATTAACTATTGGCATGTGAGAGTTGCTACAAGAGGGAGGGTCAGTTTTAGTTAATGATGTGACCTCTCATAGGCTGATCCCATGTCAGAGCAGTCCCCAGCACAAGAGAATCTATACAATGCAAAGTAGACTTGACAAGGAAAGACGAAGAAAAGGAACTATTCTCTCACCTGGGTTGGAGAAGAAGAAAAGGTAGAGAATGTGAAGGAGAATTAGTTAAATGAGTAAATATGTTTAAACCTATGCAGAGGATAATATTTCTAAAACATGATTGGCTCTGAAATTATCTTTTGGTTCCAGGATATTTTTATGGATTTGAAGGAGTGAGATATTTTCATAAAACATCACATCATCTTTAACTAAACCGAATTCTATTCTTGTCATTTAAAATGATAGTACCATTGGCTTATGGTGAGTGATTACATTAAAGCAGACTGAGAAGCAAGAACTTCAGATCTTTGATGACCTAGAGAATGATTTGTCAGAGTTTGGTTTAGGTTTGGCCTTAGGATAATACTGGCCTTCTGGAATAAGATGTGAAATATGTTCAATTTTTAAGTTTTTGAGAGAATACAATGCCTCCATCAGTTTTTATTCTTAAATATTATCTAAAATCTGTCAGGAAAGCATTTAAGCCTGGACCTTTCTGTTTAAGGATGTAATTAATTACTGATTCAATTGCTGAAATGGATAATAGGCCTAGTCATTTCTCTTTCTTCTCAACTGAAAATTTATCAGAGTGTGTCATTGGAGAAGTTGATCTATTACATCTTGACTTTAGATTAGGCATTATAAAAATCTCTAGAACATTGCTTTATTATTCTTCCATCCTGTTATCTATTATTAGTAACACACAAGCTCTTTTTTTTTATTTCATTGGCTAGAGAGCCAAACTTCTGCTTTGATTATTTTTTGTATTTTGATTAATTATTGAATTTCTTATTTTTAATTTCTCTGAATTTTATTCTTCATTTCTATTATTAGTTTTTCTTTTATAACTTTGAGCTTAATTTTCTTCTTTTTCTGGCTTCGGGAGGTGGGAGCTTAAATTATTGATTTCAAATCTTTTTCCATTGCTAATGCATTTATTCAATGCTATAAATTCTCCTCTACGCACTTTTTGCTGTGTCTAACACATTTTAGTAAGTTGTCTCATTATTTTCACTAGATCTGTCCTGCGATTTCTTCCATGACCATGTCTTATTTGGAAGTGTAATGTTTCAAGAATTGGGAAAATTCCTAGTTTTTCTCTGCCATCCACCTTAGTTTCCTCTGTGTAAAATAAAATTTCTCTCAATTCCAGTATTTCACAAGATAACATGTTCTACAATTTCTTTCCTATTAACTCTTTTTACAGTCCTAAGTACCCAAGGAAGGCTTTGCATATGCTACCTACCAATGAGCAACATCCCATCCGTAGACCTCTTTAAAAGTTCATCAATGTGAGCCAGAAAGGTGGATTCTGGTTAAGCTCATTTGGTGCTTTTCTAAAGACCTATTTTCTTTCTTTTTCATGTTTACCATTTATTTCTTTATTATGAATAAAGTCATATATTTTATCCATGTATACCGTTTTCAAACTCCCTTCCCACCTCTTCCAGTCACTCTCTCTTGTCCCTATCACTTTAACTCCTCCTCACCAATGGCAGGAGGTCCCAAGGTCCCATTGTGGCTTAGTTCAGCATCCCCTCCTGACAGATCTGCTTTCCTCACCCCAACATTAAGACTGGGTCAGGTGTTCCTCTGGAGGCATTGGGATCCAAGATGCAGCAAGGGACTTCTTTTGAATCCACAGCCCCACTAACCATTGCCTGCACTCTCTAGTCCCTCCTACTCCTTACCTAACTCCATGCCCTCCATATTTTGTTGTTATTAATAAATCCCTCAGTCTCATTAGTGCCACCAAATTCCATGTGGGTACTGGGGGATGGACAAGAAGTCAAGTCATTAAAAGGAAAAGCTCTCCCTTTATAAGCAACCAGTCTTTAGCTCCCCTGGCAAGGGTGAGACACTTTCTCTCTTCAGGTTTGCTTATCTTCATCTTGAGCAGTGCCCATGCAATAACCATAGCTACTGTGAACTAATGTATATGCCAGCCATATAGTGTCCAGAATTCAGTATCTCATAGCTCTCCTCCCCATCCTGAGTCCTTATATTCTTCACATACTCCTCTTCCATGAGGATTTATTTTTTTATTTATAAAATAAAGTCTTTTATTATCCATGTATCCCTTTGCTCCCCCTCCCAACCCCTCCTGGTCAGCCTTCAGCCTCCCTCTGCTCCATCCTCCCATCCCCTCCCCAAAAATGGCAAGAAGTCCCAAGGTGGATTAATTCATCATCCACTCTAGGCAAGTCTGATTTTCTCATCACAATATCAAGACTGGGTTAGGTGGTCCTCTGGAAGGAAGGGGCTCCAAAGTGCCAGTCTATGCACAGAAACAGTTTGAACCCTCTCCTTGAGGCTTCACATAAGGCCCATGTCAGTGGACAATTGCATATCTTTGAAGGGCCTAGTTCCTTTTCCTGATGGTTCCTCGTTGACTGTTCTTGTTTCAGTGAGCTCCCCAGAGCTCCAGCCAGCCATTACTATGAGACTTTCTCTCATAGTCCCTATCCCCTTATTCATATAGACTCTCCTCCCCTGCTTTCAGCTGGACCAGGAACTCAGCACAGTGCTCAGCCATTTATCCCTGCCTCTACCTCTATTCATGGATGTAAGTTCTGTGATAGCACTTAAGGTGACTATTCATTTCCATGATGATTTCTAAGCCTTGAGTAGAGGGCCATTGATATGGAACTGCAAGTGAGCACTCAGAGTTATATATACTCAGCACTTTGACCAGGTTTGAGTCTCCGAATTAATCACAGTCCACTGCATAAAGAAGCACCTCTGACCAAAGTTGTTAGGGACACAAATCTATAGTTAGTAACATAAGTATTTAGAAGAGAGCTTTAATAATATACCCCTTATTTCTGCTCTCCCCTATTTTCCTACCCCATTCCCTCTTCTAATAACCCTAATTCTAACCTTAATCCTAACAGTGTTCATTCATATCACCTGTATACTATTTTCTTCTATGATTATATTTTTCCTTTGAGTTTCAAGATCATTGCTCATTCAAGATTAACATCATATCAAGTGATATAAATATCACTTTCTAGCAAGCCCATCATTTCCTTAAGATTTGTCCCACTCCTTTTTTCCCATGGCCCACATCTATGTTTGAATAATTCTGCACTGGTGTTCTTTTCCATATTTTCATTTTGCCTGTATTCAATCCTTGATGCATCATCCACCCCATGTCCTATTTACAATTACCAATCTTTCATGTACAGTCCTGTTAAACACATAAAACCAAAAGGATCCACATGAGAGAAACCTTGTTAGTTTGTCTTTCTGAACCTGGGTAACTTCACTCAATATAATTTTTTTCCAGTTCATCCACTTACATGAATATTTTATAATTGCAATTTTATTTTTATAACCGAACAACATTGTCTACGGGTCTCTCTTTCCCATCACCCAAGCTAGTGTTGCTTGGTGCTATTTATTATTCCTAATGATGTCAACTTCACTGGGGTAAAATAGAATCTTATAATGCTCTTAATCTTCAGTTTCCTGGTGGGTAAACAATATTTGACACACCTTAAAGTGCTTCATAGCCAATTGTGTCTCTTGAAAACTGTATGATAATGAGCATCTCCTCATATTGTCTGATGTTCCACAGCCCTGTTGACTTCCAGTCATGGGATGGAATACAGATAATTGAAGTTTGAGGCATCTGCTTCCCTAATGAATAAACTTATTGTCATTTTCTCATGTGCTTTAAAAAAACTATTTGTGTATCTGTAATAAGATGCCCACGATTTTAACAAATTTTGACTGATCTAACTTTCACTGTTGAATTATAGAAAATCCTTGAAAATTATGAATACAAAACTTATCATACATATTATCCATATTAACAGAGTACATAAATATTTTCTCCAACCTGTTGACTTTAAGTGTCTTACTTAGATGTTTAGAAGTACAAAGGAGGTCAATTCTGGTAGTTCAATATATCATTTTAAACTGTTAGGCACATGCTGCCAATTTGCTTCTTGTCAATCTGGATACCTACTTACCTAATTCATAAATATATGCTAATAACACATTTTTGTACCACCAATAACTTTGTGGCAAAATTTGAAATCAAATAAGAAGTTCTCTAGGTCCTGGGAATTACTCATATATACAGAAAATCTAACTGATTTAAGGACCCTGACTACAGATCTGTCTCCAGCAGAAACAAAGCCTCCCTTCCTTCAAAACCACTTGCTATTGGTTTCGGTCCTTGATCTTTAAACTTCTAATGTAGAATTTAGACTTCTTCCCAAAGGTACACAGTCTGAGTCAGTCCAGCTAATCACTAAATGTTACATTTGAGAGAAAAGTAGAAAGTTTTGGAGATACAATGAAAGCATCCTGGGAGATTTGGATTATGTTCAATAGTTCAGCTGGGTCCAAAATTGAATCACATTTTTTTTGTTTTGTGTTTAAATTAAGAAAATGCACACATAGGAAATGGAAGAAAAAGTACAAAGAAAAGAGAAAAAGACAATTTAAGTGCAGCTGAGGACAATGGAATAGTGTGCTCACAAACCTAAAAATGGCAACAGCTATAACCAACTAATAACACAATATATAGGTCCGCTACTGGACATCCTGGAGACATACCCCTGCTAATTCCTTCTCCTTACCCAGGCAACAATGATTGTACACTTCCAGCTCTCCTGAAATGTAAGAGCATAATTGAATTTTTAAATTTATCATGAGCTATCTTGTATGTGGTGATGCTAACCTGTTAAGGGAAAAGGACCGACATCTTTGCGTGACCAGGCCCCCCTCTTTTAGGGCCCAATACAAGGTAATAGAAGAGATTCAAGAGTTCTTAGCCTCATTCTTGAGCTGTTTTTCTGTCTCTGTTATTTTTTCATGGAAGAGTTCTTTACACACTGTAATAATGGCAAGAAACTTGGAGAAATTCGGCTTTTGTAGTTTTGGGAAGTATCAGCAGAGTGTGGTGTTCAGTTTTAGCTATGGCCTAATGTCCACCAGTGTGGTCTTCATGTTTGTGAGTTTCCAAGATGATGTTCTTGATTTTAGTGCAGTCAGTTTGCTCACTACAGACAGTCTCCTTCTAAAGATCCCTTACTTTTACTCTCTTTTCCTCCTTTAGGTAATAATACCCTAACTATGCTGGATATGTCCTAACACTTGATGGACACAAGGCTTACTTACTACCACCAACTTAGTTTCACTTTGTGCATTGTCTCTAATTACTGGCTCCTTGAGGATAATATATTTAGGAGACTGTTTTTCCATGGGCAGTGATCATTCTTTCTTTTTCTATCCATGTCAAAAAAATTTAAACCATGTTTCATGTAATGACATGTATTATTTATTTTAAAAAACCTTATCTTCACTTTATAATGCCAGTGGTTGGTTCCAGTGTCCAGAATAATTACTAATGTTATTGTTGCTCAAGTGTTTGCATTGTTTAAGATGGTGTGATCCTTACAGCAGTTCTATGACTGGCTAGAGATTTCTTGAAGTGGCTGGATTTTGTATGTGTCCTACTTTCCCTGAAGGTTGTGTGTATTAGGGAATCTGGATGGCCATATGACAAATGCGATGTTCACCCTAGTCTCCATTTCCTCCCTACACAATAAAAACAATAAGATGTGAGTGGTGTTTCTTGGTGTAGTGAGCTATTAGACTTCAGTAAAATACTTGTATGGCCATTTTTTTTTCAGACTCTCATTCTAAATTTTATGGTATCCTCTTATTCACCTTGGCTTATATCACAGAAATAACTTTTCAAATAAGTTGAAGTGTAAGCATCCTGACTTTCTCAAATTTATTCTTTCACCTAGCACAATATGTTTAGGGTTCATCCAATTTATAACTCCTATCAGGATATTAGGTTTACTGTTGCAAAAGAAACAGACCTTTGAATGGATTTATCTTATGTGTTTTACAGATGTCTGATGTCATTGTTTATTGTGTGTAACACTTTTAATAGTATCTTTGTATATTTTTTGTGTGTAAAGATGTTTTACTTCTGTGAGTAGACTTGCCTAGTCATAGGTTAATCTTGAGTTTAATGAACTGCTCAAATATCAAGCTATTTGAGACACACTAGGAAATCTCACAACTAATGTTTAATACTTTAGGATCTTCCCCTAAACTTGCTGGTGTCCACTGTTTGGATTCTGTCCACCCAGGACGTATGGCACGACATCTCTTGATGGTTTGATTTGCATTTATGCAAGGATCAATGGTATTGTGTCCATGTGTGCATTTATTGTCTTTTTATATACCTTCTTCACAGAACTTTAAACATTTTGTCCAATGAGTCCTCAACTTGTATAAGTTCTTATGTACATTGTTCATTCTCACATGTTCACAAATACATTTTCCCATGCTACTGCCAGTGGATTTCTATAATTAACATTTGTTTGTCAAAGCACCTGATTTTGGTGTCATGCTTTCTGAAGCTCTGTAACTCAAAACTATGACTGCTCTACACTTTAGATTTACTTTTAGGATTTTCAATCTTAGATATTATAGTTAGAATGAATCTATTTGACATATACATAAGTTAAACGCCTAAATTCTGGGTAATTTTTATTTATTTAATATCGTGTTTAAGGTTTTTAATTATGTTCTTGGCTTTTTAATGCATATGTAACACAAATGTTACATTCCAGGGAATTAGCAAAAAACAGAAATAACAGAAATAAATTGACTTCTATGCTGCTGTTTAAAATTCAAAAAAATGGACCAAACTAATATAATTTTGGCAACTTAGGAAAAGTAACTTTGTTGTAAATATTTAATTGAAGCTTCAGTAGTTATATTTGAAAAGAACTATTCAGTGATGCAGTATTTGCTTTTTTTATTATCTTGAAAGTTGTCCATTTTCCTATTTGAAAGACTTTCACATCTGCCTTTATATCTGAAAAAAAAAAATTGACTTTAGTAAAACAATGCCAAGTGATATGCTAAGAGACACAAGGTTTTTATTATTATTATTATGAACAAAGAAGGCACACTTTCTAACCTTGTATATCCTTATTCAAGGTCCCTACCCTCTCCCACCACATCAGGTCTTTCTTTCTTCTCCACAAATCCCCATTCCATCCCTGGACAGGCTGCAGGCAGTCCCATGGTCCCACTGTCCCAATATTGCTTAGTTCAGTCTCCACTCCTGGCAAATCCAGTTTTCTCCCCGCTCCCTCAAGAGTGAGTACGGTGTTCCTCTAGGGGGAGTGGGATCCAAGGTGTCAGTCCAGGGTGTTTCTGATCCCATGCTGTTCAGTGGTTGTGGTTTGCAGCTTGGGCATGGTTTGCTTCTTTCTTGTTTGTTTGTTTGTTTGTTTGTTTAGAGTCCACTAATGAATGAGTACATCCCCCTGCTTATCTTTCTGAGTTTGTGATACCTCACTCAGGAGGATATTCTCCAAATCCATCCATTTGCCTGCAAATTTTAGGATATCATTTTTTCTTACTGCTGAGTAGTACTCCATTGTGTAGATGTACCACAGTTTGTTAATCCATTCTTTAGTTGAGGGACATCTAGGTTGTTTCCAGGTTCTTGGTATTACAAATAATGCTGCTATAAACATAGTTGAGCTAATGCATTTGGAGTGTGACTGTGCTTCTTTAGGGTATACACCCAGAAGTGGTATTGCTGGGTCCTTGGGGAGATTAATTCTCAGTTTTCTGAGAAACCGCCATACTGAATTCCAAAGTGGCTGAACAAGCCTACACTCCCACCAACAATGGAGGAGTGTTCCCCTTACTCAGCATCCTCTCCAGCATAGGCTGTCCTTTGTGTCTTTTATCTTAGTCAATCTCACAGGTGTCAGATAGTATCTCAAAGTTGTTTTGATTTGCATTTCTCTGATGGCTAAAGACGATGAGCACTTTTTCAGGTGCCTTTCAGCCATTCTTAATTCTTCTGCTGATTATTCCCTTTTTAGATCTGAATCCTATTTTTTGATTAGGTTATTCAAGGTTTTGGACTCTAGATTCTTGAGTTCTTTATATATCTTAGAGATCAGTCCTCTATCACTTGAAGGGTTGGTGAAAATCTTTTCCCATTGGGATACAAATTGGAAAAGAAGAAGTGAAGATATCTCTATTTGCAGATGATATGATTGTATACATAAGTGGCCCAAAAATTCTTCTAAGGAACTGCTACAGCTAATAAACGCCTTCAGCAATGTAGCAGGATACAAGATTAACTCAAAGAAATCAGTAGCCCTTCAATACACTAAAGATAGAAGAGCTGAAAAAGAAATAAGGGAAACATTACCCTTCATTATAGCAGCAAATAGTATTAAATACCTTGGAGTAACTATAACCAAAGAAGTAACAGACCTATTTGGCAAAAATTTTAAATTACTGAAGAAAGAAATTGAAGAGGATATCAGAAAATGGAAAGCTCTCCCATGTTCCTGGATAGGTAGGATCAACATAGTAAAAATGGCAATTCTACCAAAAGCAATCTACAGATTCAATGCACTGCCCATCAAAATACCAACACAATATTTTTTGGACCTTGAAAGAACAATACTCAGTTTCATTTAGAATAACAGGAAAGCCAGGATTGCCAAAACAATTTTACTCAACAAAAGAACCTCAGGAGGTATCACCATCCCTGACTTCAAGTTATACTATAGAGCTACAGTAATAAAAACAGCCTGGTACTGGCATAAAAACAGACTTATGGATCAATGGAATAGAACTGAGGATCGAGACATTAACCCAAAAACCTACTAACACCTTATCTTTGACAAAGAAGCCCAAAACATTCAATGGAAAAAAGATAGTATATTTAACAAATGGTGTTGGCATAGCTGGATGGAAATGTGTAGAAAAATGCAAATAGATTGGAGCCTGTCACCCTGCACAAAACTCAAATCCAAGTGGATCAAAGACCTCAACTTAAACCCAACCACTTTGAACTTGATAGAAAAGAAAGTGGGAAATACACTTTTACGAATTTACACAGGTGACCGCTTCCTAAATATAACACCTTTGGCACAGATACTAAGAACAACAATCAATAAGTGGGATCTCCTGAAGCTAAAAAGCTTCTGTAAAGTCAAGGACACTGTCAATCGGACAAAACGACAGGTTTTAAAAGATGAATTTCTATCATCCACATTGTATCTAGTCTATTGATGCACATCAACCAATCTCGAGGTACATTAACCAGAAAAAGAAACTAAATAAACTTAAAAACAATAAAACATCTTTCCAGCTCCCTGATATGGAATTTGATTCCAATCTTTTTATGCACATGATGATTAAATTATTTCTTCACCTGACTTTACCTCACATATGCAACAATCACTCATCTGTGCTGGCCATTTGTGGGTTATTTTCCAAGTGTGCTATATCAATGAAATTATGTTGTATTGTCAGTCAGTATGTGACCACCCAATCAGTATAATTTGTTGGAGGTTCATTCAGTGTATTGTACATATCTTTCCATAAACTCTTTGTCATCTTCTTTAGTAATCCACTAAAGTGTGTTTATTCTTTTTGAATGATACTGTTTGTGACTTGAGAATGTCAATAAACCTTCATGTATGGGTGATGTGGGATGTCTTTGTGAATGCTGTGAATACCATTGGATAGTAAAGGAATTGTTTTGGCCTAAGGCAGAGCAGTTTAGAAACAGGCAGGAAATTCAAGAATAGATACAGAGGAAGAAGGGCCGAGTGAGGAGAGATGCCATCCAGCATAATGGAGCACAGGTAAGCCACAAGCCATGAGCCACATGGCGAGACAGATTAACAGAAAAGCGTTGAGTTAAAATGCAAGAGCATGTAGTTAATATAAGCCTTTGTGTAATTATTTGGAACCAAGCAGGGCTGTATGATCGAGCCTTGGGCTAAGGCCAGGCCATAGGCAGGAGAGATTTATTTGGACTGCAGGTCCTGACCTTGGGCTGGTTGGGCCAGAAATTACTACAACATAAGGGAATTTATAGGGACATATATTTTATTGATCAGGGATAAATGTACAAGAATGGAATTGATGAACTGAAAGATAGCTTAAAATCTAATCCCTTTACATTTTTTTAACTTCTGAAATATTTTCTCAGAGGGCTTTTTCCCATTTAATGCTTGTATATAACATAGAAAGAATCCAGTTTCTTACCCACTTTCTACCCTTTTTTTTTCCTAAATTACTTTTTGATAGACATTATTTATTTGTTTGTATTTCAGTGATATGGAAGATGTGAAGTTTCCTGGAGATGGTAAGTTATAGTTCCCCGATGACTAAGAAGCACTTTTTATCATTTCTCTGTCTATTGTGTGTCTTCTCTGAAAAAGTATTTCTTGTTGTCTGTCACTCTTTTTCTAAAATGAATATTTGCATGTTTACCTTAAATTTTATAATTCTTCAATATTTCAGATTGGAGTCTTCTGTTACCTATCTGCTTTCCACAAGTGTTCTCCCAATTGGTGCTTGCTTTTCCATCACTTTCAAAGGATGTTACATTTTATATAATAAAATTCTATGAGAATAAGGAAGTCTGGTAATCATATTTCCTTTTTCATCATCCACAATTATTTTGTAGTATTGGAAAATTCAAACTGCCACCATTTTGTTGACAGCTGTAACTGATATGCATGGAAAATACTGATCTTAACTTGGTTTCTTTATTCTCTCTCATACTTGCACCTGGTTGGGGTATAAGGATATACATGGTTTCAAAAACTGAGCTGAAGAATGTTTCCTTCTTATTTTATTTTTTATTTATTCAGTTAATATATGTGTTCATATGCATGGATATATGTATATATATTCAATTAAATATAGTCACCTCTACTCTCCATACAAGTGTCTATACTCTCACTCAACATACTCGCCTCTCAATTTCATGTTTTCGTCTTCTTCTTCTCCTTCTGCTCTTCCTCCTCTTCTTCCTCAAGCTCATTTCTCTTTGTCTAGATAGCCCATTAAATCTAGTTAGTACTTATATTGCATAGGTGTAGGACCACCCACTGAATCATTGGAAACCAAAACCTGACTGCATCCTCAAAAGTGTATGATTTCTTGTCCCTGAGCAACTCTCTGCTACTATTGGCTCTTTTTTGCAAGAGCCTAGAAAAGGAATCACATTTATCTCTTACCATTGGACTTTGTCTTTCCTTTGGGGACATTTTTGGGCTACTAATTTATTCACCTTATGTAATTCATCAGAATATTTCCTTTGTACCCAGTTGTCTTCTCTTTCTGTGATAGAGTTAAGGCTCAGAATACTGAAATTATAAATATTTATTTATTTCAAAAAAGAAAACAAAGTAGTCCCAGAGATGGGGCTTTTCTTCCAGAACAATTGTGGCTTTGACAGTGAACTGTACTGAAGCCCAAGTACTGACAATGTTCTGGATGGCATTCTTTAAGTGAATTCAATTGTATCCTAATGCCCACAGCCTGAGGCTTACCTACAAATTTATCATGCTATTTATCAAAAGAGAAGGGAAGTGGGCCAGATTCAAAGCCTGCGACCTTCTTATTCGTAATCAAATTTGGCACCTTATAAATATGAATTATCTATCCTGTTATATGTCTGTGATTAATTTCCTTAGAATGAACATTTTGATTTTTGTCAAATTTTGCCAATATTTTTAGTACATTTGTGCAGGTATGGATTACAGAGACTCATATTACATTCTTCCAGAATATTCCCCAAAGTATAGGCTGCTATTGTTTTCTGGTTGATCAATTTTTTCTTCTTACAAAAAAAAGAAAAAACAGAATGTTAAATGTCCTTAAGTAACTTTAAAAACTCAGCTCTGTTGTGTATTAGGATTGTTGCTTCCTTATTTTTCTTAAAATAGTGTGAAATTCAAAGCTTCTTCTGGGTGTAGGAGTCACACTGTCCTTTAAGGCAAATATGAAATATAAATAAGGAAAGTTTAAATCTATTGGTCTAGAGGTGGTTTAGAAGGTAAAGGAGCTTGCCTCTAATCCTGAAGATGTGAGTTTCACCCCAGAATGCAAATAGTGAAAATATATAACTTTCAAAAATTCTCATTTTACCTCCAGATACACACACACACTCTCTCTCACACACACACAAATGTAAAAAAATAAAAATAAAATTTCATGTTTATCTATGTGCTGGCTTTTATTTGACTGGTTAAACCACCAGAACATATTTTTCTCATTATAAACCATTCCAGTTCAAGGAACTAAAGACAATATTATCAATGTCTATATATCACCACCACACTTAGCAAATTAAACAGTGTCAGTCTTTTTGATTCTGTGACTTAATAATCTTAAAATTTAGCCCCCATCACAATCATATTTTCCCAAAAATAACAGATATTTTAGTTGTTATTATTAAGTAAATTAAGCACAAAACAGTGCTTTGACTATGAATATTTCTTTTAAAATTGATAGACTACACCTTTAGCATGATTTGCATCATCTCTGTTACTAACATGAGAGAGGGCATCAGTGTTGATGGTGGTCTCTTAGAAAAGCTGTTGGATCAACTGTCAGCTCCACTCACATCCCCATTTTCACATACTGAACATATCATTTCAGTGAGTTTTTGATTTATGAGGACAGAGAGAGACTTCAAATAAATAGCAGGAGTAAAATCCCTGGTCTGAGTTGCTTTCTGTTTTTAATATTGTGGAATTCATTTGAATATAGGGCTTTTTTGTAATCCCTCAAACTAACATTTGTATAAAAGTCACCTGATCTTACAAGCATGGGACCCCAAAGGATAAAAACGACTTCACATTTTCATCTTTTCTCCAAGGGATTGTAAGAATTGCTGATTCAAGGGATGTTTTTAAGCAGAAACACAAGTCCTCATTCCTAGTAAATGAAAACCAAAAATGTAATCGTGAGTTTCACCCTGGTGTTCTTCACATACCATCCATACAAAAAAATATATCATTTGAAGAAAAAAGAGTGTCTACTAGTCATTTTTTTTGTATCATGGATATCGTTGGCAATAATAAAAATGACATACTGATTTCCCTACTGTCTTTCATCATATTTATTCCTTTGCTTTAGGAAAGACCCAGGCCCTACATGTCTTTAGACAACTTTGTAGTGATCATGTTGGATCTTGTTACTTGATGCTGTTCATTCAAACAATCACAAGGAGGTTATTCCAGTATTTCCTTTTGACTACTCAATGAGAAGAGGACAAGTTTATAAAATATATTTTTCTAATACTGTAGAAATGGCTTGGTGGTTAAGAATAGTGATGTTCTTCCAGAAAACCAGCATCCATATGGTAGCCTACAATTTTCTGTAGTCTCAGGGAATCTGTTGCCCGCTTTTGGTCTCCATAAGCTCCAGGCATGCACATGATAAACAGACAAATATGGGCAAAACACTTGAACACATAAAAATAAATAGATAAAATTAAAGAAAACATTTCATATGTGTATTTCCTTTGTGAATCTTCTTTACTCAACAAACTAAGTCCTTCCAATTGTGAATGCAGAGCACTGGATTAGAGCTGGGCCATGCAGGAAATGAACCAATAGGGTTGTTAGCCTTGAAGGTAGGAAAGGAGAGAGATGAGTCCTAAGAACAGATGTTTTCTGACACAAACAGAATCGACAATGAGCAGGTGTGTATCTATGTTGTGAAATCTCATGGGTCTCTCTGTTTGCAGAAAGGATATAAACTTCTGAGGCCTAATTCAGAACATTTTTTAACAAAATTCTCCACAACTAATAACACTTTTGACTATCTTGCTTTCATATCCTTTTCCTTGAACATACAATGTGTATATTTAGTTTTCACTTAGACACTGATCCTTGGTTAGCTAACCATAGAAAATTCCAGCTCAGCACATGTTTTCTTCATCCCAAATTTGAGTTTTAAATTTCTCATTAGATTGTCATAAGTGTGCATGGTTGTGTGAGCAGTATGATACTTTAACACAGCACATTTGACTCTAGATTCCCAGTATTTTCCCTCACATTCCCAGTCTTCCTCATCTTAGCAGATGGCTATCAGTCCAAACAGTGGTTCTTCTGTCCAAGCTGGGATTCATTCAGAGGTACTTACTCTTCTACCTCATACCTCTATTAGTAAAAGTGTTTGACCTTATTGCTCAAATACATTCACATTAATCCACTCTCACTGCTCCTAAGACCAAACAATAATAGATTTCATTGCCTTCTACTTTATCCTGTGATGATACACATTCACAAATAATTTTAATTTTTAATTAAAATTTAGCTGATGCATAAAAACATAAAAATTGTTTATGTCAATGTACTAGTGTGGTGTTTTAATGCATGCTTAGTGTTTGAGAGTATTTAAACATCTGGTTAAACAAATCTCTCTCATCAAAAATTTCATTTATTTATGATTTTAATAAGCTTTCAAAAATCCTTTCATCTACATTCACAGTAAACCTGTTTTGCAATTGCACACAGTCTTGCTTCTATTCAAGTTCTAACTTACCACTTGGTCCATCTCCCATCCTTCCTACCCTACCCTTATTACTCTCAATTTCCATAACATTAGCATATTCAGATACCTCAAATGAGTGTTCCAGGGTGATATTTTTGAGGCACGAGCTACAACTTGTTATTCCTAGCCACCAATTTCCTCTTTTACTCAAAGTAGGCACAAAGAAGCTGGCTGTTTCTCTAAATATGACACCTCAGCACCCTTATCTTCCTGACCTTTCACTTTATGACATGTAATGAACCAGTTCTAGCCTTAGGGTCTTCCCAAGTACTGTATCTATGCACAAGAATTTTCTTCCAGTTATCTGTGGCTTCATTATTTACTTCCTATATATCTCCATTTAAATGTCACCAAAAACTCTTTTGTATCTTTTTCTAGAATGTTCTCCTTTCCATATGTTCTTCTTTATTCTCATAATCTTTCATTCCTTTTTAAACATGTTGTCCCTTAAAATAAACTTCATTCCTTTTTTTTAATATGTTGTCATTAAAATAAACTTAACGAATCAGAGGTACAATAATTACAAGATAATTATTTAATGCATCTAAAAAAAAAACCACACTGTTAAATAGGCCATGAACTTAGAGTTTGCTTAGAGTTTTCATTTTAAATTTATTTGTTTATTTTAAATTTATTGGGGCAGACATATTTAACACCTTTCACATTTATCAGATTCAAAAAAATGACAAGTGAATGACCCCTTAAATTTCTTTTTTTTTTTTTTTTTTTTAAAAGATTTATTTATTTATTATGCATACAGTTTTGCAGAAGAGGGCACCAGACCTCATCATAGATGGTTGTGAGCCACCATGTGGTTTTGCTGGGAATTGAACTCAGGTCCTCTGGAAGAACAGCACTGGAAGGCAGTGCTCTTAACCTCTGAGCCATCTCTCCAGCCCCGACCCCTTAAATTTCTTCCCATTACAAAACATAAATTATTTTTATCCTCCTGTGCATAGTTTCAGCATTCACACATTCAAGAGCCTCCATTACTCAGCATTTCTTAAAATAATACCTTGCTATTAACTTTTGTGTTTCTCTGAGGCACTAATGGCTGATGTACAAGTTACAATGGATGCACATAGTAGGAATATAAAACAAAAAAAATGGCCTGGCATATCTCTTCTTCCCTTAGGTGACATCCTGATACCATAGAATTCTAGCTCTCTTAAGAACAGCTTAGGGAAACCCTGATGCAAACAAATTTGAGTTGAAAAGATGATGGATCTGCCTGGAGTGGATGCTGAACTAAGCCACATTGGGATCTTGGTACTTCGTGCCCTTGCTGGGGAGGATATAAAGTGATGGAGAGAAGACCAAGTGACTGGGAAGGGTGGGAGGTGGAAGGGAGTTTGAACAAGGGGATACATGGATAAAATATGTGACTTTATTCATAAAAAGAAAAGATGATCAAAGTATATTAAAAAGGCTAAGATAAAATGGGAAAATAAGAGTCACTTGTAAGACAGAAGCAGTCATAGTGAATTTCTTTCTATTGCCATCAACATTAACACTCATTTCAACCTTTCATAAATCACTTGACTACTTTCTGCCTCCTTCAAGGTACCCAGATACCCATGAAATGCCAAGAGGTTATGTCATCAACCTATTCTGAATCTCCTTCCTCGTGTAGTCAGGGCTGACCCAAATCTTTGCCTCTCTGCCCCTCAGCTCCTGGCACAGCACCTTGGAGAGGGGTTACTGATTAAACAGAGGCAAAGACAATTAGAACTAGGGTATTGGGTCTCTCAACGCTTTTATATAAAAAAAAAAAAGAATACAGTGGTGATAGTCAGCAATTCATGCTTTTAAGAGTAACGTGTTCTGGAGAGTTAGTTCTACAGATGCTTCAGTCTGCACAGAACCCTTACCTGGATTCAGAGGATCCCTAAAGAACAGTGTATACCCAGGACCATACCCAGGATTCCACTGCTTCACAAGCTTTCCTCCAGAGCCAGCTAAGAGGAGACCTCAGTGGGCAGAGCTGCATAGGCAGTTCTGACCAAAGCGAGCTTAGACGAAGTACAGAGTGATGCTTTTTTTCTTAACAGAACATCTTCAGACTCAGCTAACTCCATAGGCAAGTTTTTGGAATTGGAAACACTTTCTAACTGAAAAAAGCCCCAAAGCAGGGCCCATGTTATTTGTGAAAGATGCCAAGTGATGCAAACCAGACTTGAAAATAGGAGCCTGTGTTTCCTCCCCCAAATTAATAATGAAAGATAAGGAGCTATTGCTATTTACACAATGAGCAGAAAGAAGGTTCACATGTTCTCCAGCAGAACATAAAGCAAGTGAGAGCCATGGAAAAATCACCATTCTAGATAAAGACAGGTTTCCTTTTACCTGACTTCCATCCAAGGTTCCAGAATGGCTCAGGGAGACACTATTGCCTCTTTATCTAAAATTTGAATATTTTGTTCATTGTGAATATATTTTCATTAGTTTATATTTTAGTATTTCATTAAAATAACATTTTTCTTGATGACTGAGGGAATGTTTTAATGACTCTCTAATTTTTTGTGTCCAAAGCAAGATGCCTTACACATCTCAAATTTGCTAGTTAGCATTTATTTTACTAAAATATTTGTGTTTTTGCTGTGGTCAAAACTGAGCTCATCTGTCTGGCTTATATATTTTAAAAGATATTGAAGGTTTAAAAACATTTCGTTTCCACTGAATCATAACTTTATTTGATCTGACTGCTTTATTTTCTTCTTTTGCATTATCTAAACATTTCTTCTTAATCCAAATATTGTATTGCTGCTGTTTAGTTTTTATGTCTACTTTGAAGATGGAATAATAAATATGTTTCACGCATATTCTAACAAGTTTGTGATATACAGACATCATGAACTCAGGGTGATGCCAACCTCCCCCCACTTCACCCCCACATGATTGAGACATAAAAAAAATAACAAAATGGCATGAGAATTTATGTGCAGGATCTCATCTTAAAGTAAACAGACAGGAAAAAGTAAGTAACATTTGGCAATCCCCAGGAATTTGTAGAAGAGATGTCTACAAAATTTTATGTGGAGTCTGTATAATTTTGCGTTAAAATAGAAGTGAGGAGGGAGACGAGAAAAGGGAAAACTATGTTTGTAAACCTACAGATAGCATAAAGTTTTGTTGTCCACAGTGGCATCTCTTGGAGGGCTCTTAAATTTCTTACTTGGTACCCAAATGTCTTTTATGATATCCAATGCTGAATAAAGATGCTTAAATAGTCATGGAAGAGTGTCAAACCAAGGACAATTGGAGTAAAATAATAAGCTTAAGCATTCTAAACTTTTTTTTATTACATTATGTTTTTTAATCTATCCACTACAGATAGATTTCTTTATTTGCTTGTTATCAGATAATCTGTGACTCAAATTAATGACAAAATGCTCAAGACTCCAGACATTGTGCAGAATACTATGAACTATGATAAAAAGCCAAGGTGGGAGGCTCTGCTCTCTGCCACTTATATTCCATGCATCATCTTAGAAAAATAGGGGTCTTAATTCAGGTTGTTCTGTATCTTATATTCATTTTTCCTGATCATTAGGATAAAGTCATTAGCCACTTTTGATGGTGATAAAATTCCATCCATCCAAAGCATGGTGTTCACACCAAAGGCAGGAAAGACACAAACATCTGTGGAGAAATATAAAACTTAGAACCAGCTCCATCTAACATCCAAATGCAATCTCATTCAATAACACTTGCTGCTACATTTCAACTTGACTTCCTACATTTCAGTTGTCATTTTTTGTCTAAAAAGTAAATGAAAAACTCTAGTCCTAAGTAGTTTGTATTTTAAATTACCCACCATCTAAGCAGTGTGACTGACCATGTAGTTCAGTCCTACTGAGCACAAATCATAGTTTGTCCAACCTGTCTATTTCACATATGCTCTTCAACCATGGGGTAATCCCAACCATCAGTGCACCAGATAACTACTACAGACGCCACCACTCACATAATCCTCATTTACCAAAGGGCAAGAGCAGAGACAGTGGCCATTTTGCTATGCTTCAGCAAGGCCAGAAAAGGCTTCATTTGGGAAACAGTGGCATTTCTCCATTAAATATGGAAAAAAAATCATATACTGAGACTTTTTGAGATCTAGGGAAGGATAAAACTTTCAGCCATGAAATGGTGAGGAAGATGAAAAATCATTACCTTTTTGTCATCTTTCAATCTGCAAAGCAGCAGCCATATTGCACAGTCAATATCTAGTTAAGACAGGAAAGCACTGAGGGAAGGATGGAAGGCAGACTGGAAACAGCCTTTGGTTGATGGCAGCAAACACTGAACCAGCATGAAGACTGCCAACACAGGATTCCCTCAACCAGTGACACCAAGCCATTTACTGTGGGAAAGGAAATGCTTCACAAATTCAGGAAAAATTTGGATGAAAAAGATATAAAACATTAATGGAGAAGCTGAGTCTGCCAATGGAAGCTGCTGTCTTTTTCCTAATGAGTTGAAGAACTTGATTAAAGAGAAACTGCTAACATAGAAAGCACTTCTTCAATTATTAACTAATCATTATCAGTTAATTACTATTAACTAACTAATAATTAACTGATTGTTATAATTATTACTCATTATAACTAATTGTTATTGGTTATTGTAGTTAATCTCTTGCTGTGCCTAACTTCTAGATTAAATTCTATCAGACATTTGTGTGCACAAAAGGAAGACTGGCATGTACTGAGACTGGGATTGGCCATCATCTCCAGCATCCTTTGCAAGTGTGTGTATGTGTATGGGGGTGTCCTAGAATATCTTTAGTAGACTGCTGTAAACATGAAGCTCCTGAAGATTAAACAAAGCACAAATAACATCTAAATCCACTTAAAACAAACAGCAACATTGTTTTGAAAATAAATAATTATAGGCTATCTCCTGTAAATGAATGAATATAAATTTGGATTGTTACAATGTAAACTGGATTTTGTTGTAAATTCTCAGTATGTGAAATTGGGGATGTAGGAGAATGGCAAGGAGACTGATGCAGTGAGTGATGCCCGAGTGTCTTCCCACTCAGCCTTGCTGCAGGATGGTGAGCACACAGCTGCCAGCTCCTGGTAGTGGGCCTGGACTGAGAGAGACAACCATGATGAAGAATGTAAAGATAATTATGGTGGCATTATTATAAGGTATATGAATATATATGTGAACATTTGGATTTATATCATACATGATATTAGGTGTCATTCACATAATATTAAGACATAATAACTGAAATACTTTTACTCTTTTTTAACAGTTGCACTGGGAATTTTGAAAGACAAAGCAAAACAAACACAAAAGGAAACCAACATGAATTTTGCAATCAATTGTCCCAAATAAGACAGGAAGCAGAAATCAGCAGAATTCTGTCCAGTGTTTAAACTTACCACCCTGACAACTTAATAGAAAATTTGAGGGGAAAGTCTTGTTTACATTTAGTCTTTGGTGGGTTTTTTGCTTGTTTGTTTTGTTTTGTTTTGTTTCTGCAACAGGTTTCTGGAAATGGAAGAGAACCTGAAGTCTATTTTTATCCTGAGGTGTTGTGTACCTGGAGGAGGTGCTTTCTCATTTTAAAATGGGACTATCTATGTCTGCATGTGTGTTTTTCTATGCTTATTCCTAGATTGTAGAATGTAAAAGCACTTGAACATATTATAAACATATTTATAGTCCTATACACAAACATTTATATACAAACCTATGCCATAATGATTTTCAATATATTTAAAGATATTATGAAAATAAATACAACCTAAGCCACAAATTGCTAACTAAAATTTTTATATTTTATGTAATTAGCTTATTTGTTCAAATATTTTTAAGGACAATACATATTTATTCAACTAATATTTGCTGATGATCAACTTAGTATAGAACACTGGTTGGCTGTTAGAGAAACAAAGACAAAAAAAAAAAAAAGCCCCAAGATGCTACACACCCTAGACCCTGTGAAGTCATCTCTGATACTTCAAGAAAGACCTCATTGTATCAGCACACATTTTTAAGTCTCAGGAGAGGAAGTTCTATTCCAAGAGTGATAATCCTAGGAGGGCATATTACATCCCATGATGCTCTGAGGTCAGTGCTCACTCAGTTGACTAGCTGAAGAAATACTGGGCAATCCTGCAGCAGCACAGGAGGCTGATGTTGGAGAACAAATTCTTAGGAAAAACAGACTATTTCATGATGTGTTTCATCACCTTGACATTCTTTAGAAGTTAGTTGCTGTCAGAAACTGTTTTTTTTTTCCAGCTGATCTAATCTTGATCCATCTGTGTGTCTATTAAATAGCTATGAATGGGTTCTGTGACTGTTTACCATTGTATTACAAATAAGTCATTCCCTTCTATATACATTGGCATGTACTTTTAAAAAATCTGATTGTTTTCTGTTTGTTTAAAATATACTATTAACTCTTTAAACATAGCCTTTCTAAATCAACAGCTATTTTGTTACTTTAAACAAGTTGTATAAATTAATAAATATCACAATGTCTTTGGAAAATGATTGAAAATGATGTGAGATGTCTTTCTGTATGCTGTGAATTATCATTAGTTATTAAAGGAACTGTTTTGGCCTATGGCAAAGCATTTTGGAAGTAGGCAGGAAATCTGAGCATACATAAAGTGAAAGAAGGGCAGAGTCAGAGAGATGCTGTGAGCTGCTGCCAATGAGAAAGATGTAATGGAATTCAGGTAAGCCATGGGCCACACGGCAAGACATAAATTAATGGAAATGGGTTAGTTTAAGAGTAAGAGATAGCTAGCAATATCCCTGAGCCATAGGCCAAGCAACATGTAATTAATATAAGCTTCTAAGTGTTTCTTTGGGACTTTGGGACCGCTGGTCCAGATCTCGGGGAATAGTCTAGGCCAGAAACTCATACAAGGAAAAATTTTAATACTCTTTCATTCAAACAAGATATGCAAATGACTTGTAAACCATTGAAAAACACTCAGCACCACTATTATAAAACAGCAAATGAAAATCATAAACTCCTCTTCATATACATTGGAATAGCTACTATCCAAAAGCTAACTAACTTTGTAGCTAACAAAGTAGTTAACTTTGGTGATGTGGAAAAGTTGGAGCCCCTATGAACTGCTGGAGGGAATTATACAATGGAAAATAATAAGATGATTCCTCCAAGATAGAACAGATATTGCCATGTAACCTAGATTTTGTTTCTAGGTGAGTATCATTATTTTGCTTCTAGGTGTATAGCCAAGGAATTGAAAAGAGGGTTTCAAGTATTTATTTACACACCAATGTTTACAACAGTGTACTTCACTACTACCATTGGACAAAATCAGTTTGAATACTCTTTAATTAAAGATAAGCAGATTGACAGTGTGTATATTATATGTCACCTAAGTATACAAGTATTTAATGGAATATTATTTGTACTTAGGAATGAATATATACTATGCATGAGTGAAGTTGAGAACACTATACTAAGTGAAACAAATCAGATACAAAAGGATAGTTTTCTTAGTCATTGGTTCTCAACCTATGGGATGAGACACACTTAGGGGTAAGGATATCAGATATATCACATACAATGTATAGCAGTAACAACATTACACTTATGAAGTAGCAAAGAAATAATTTTATAGTCGGTGGTCACCACAATATGAGCACTGTAATGATGATGTCTGTATTAGGAAGGTGGAAAACCACTGTCTTTCATGAAGAATCTTGAATAGATAGTCATAGACATAAATTGCTGTGGTCAAGATGAGAAAGACATGCCTCCATTGTCTTCTGTCAAATTGGTCCTTAGCTGGTGACACCATATGTGGAGATTATGGAGCCTTTAGGAGATGGAGACTTGCTGGAGGAAGTGCATCACTGGGGATGGCTTTGAAGGTATATAATTTTTTCCATCTCCCATTTACCTCCATGTATGACTAAGATGTGATCTCTCAGCTTCCTGCTCCTTTTGCCACATCTTCCCTATTACTATGGCCACATTGCCTTCTGGAACCATAATCCCCACTAACATTTTCTTAAATTGTTTTTGGTAATGATATTTTATTCCAGCAACAAAAAATTCATTGATCCAGACAGCACAGGGTCATTGACGGGGTTTGCCTGAGACCGAACCGTTGCTCCATAGATCAAATGTTTTAGTCTGTGATGACAGCACAGCTCAGAAAGCAATAGTGGGGATGGCTGCATAGTCATGTGAATATGCTAATTTTCCTTCAATATTGCACTAAAAAAGGTATAAAATTGTGAATTCTATGTTCTGTGTATACTCACACATTAATATAATTCCTATCATCGAAAACAAGAAATGTCTGGGAAGTTGTTATAGCCAAGATATGCACACATGTTCTTGACAGCTGAATGTAATACGGTAACCTGAAGAGGGTTCTGAAACAGAAAAATGACTTTGAGCTAGGCAATAAGGAAATTTGAATTAAATATGGGTTTTCATTAATAATAATGTCTAAATATTTCTTCATTAATTATGGAAAATGCATCCTACTATTATATGATGTTACTTTAATATGCAGCATTGGAGAGGTTACTACTGTTTTACAATTTCTCTACAAATTTAAAATTACTCCATAAAACTTTGGTTTAAAAAACCAAAGCTTAAGTAAAAAAACAGTCCAATCACAGACCAAACTGTGTCATCATTTGAGGCTTTAAGAAAATGATTACTGATCACAGGAAAAGTTTTAAAAAGTACAGACACCTCTGTAACAAGAACATATACACAAGCAATCTTAATAAATGATAACTAGAAAATCATGACATTAATATAATAAAAATTTCTATTTTAAAAGTAAAATATGCATTCAAACAGCTAGATGATATTCCAAAAAATAGAATTTAAATAAGAAATTCTACTGAAAAGATAATCATAATATAAATAGGAACAATGATTAACTTTCTACAATATAACAGACACATAAGATATTGATAAGGAGATATTTCACTTACAAGAAAAATTGGTGAAATCTGTCTTTTGTATTAGTTGAATTTCTGTTCTGTGGCAAAAAATTATGATAAAAAGAAACTTAAGAAAGTGTGTGTTTATTTTGACCTGTGATTCCCCAAGGCTAATGTAGAGTGCATAATAAAAAAGCAAGGTATTGTAGCTAGAACATAAAGACTCCTACACACAAGAAGTAGAGAGCAACCAAGAAGAATGACCAGGCTATAAACTCTTAATGCCCCACCCTCTGTGACATATTTCTGCCAGCAAGATTTTTACCTCCCTAAAACTTTCCCAGACAGCATCACAAACTAGGAAATAAGTATTCATATCCATGAAGCCATAGGGAACATTTTGCATCCTAACAACCACTTTAATTAAAATCCTAATGATAAAAAAAAAAAAAAAACAATTTCACATGGTGAAAAACGAGTGAATATTGTTGGGTGTCCTCTTTCTACAGCTCTCACTGGAGGACTATGTGAGCATACTAAGGGAAGGCAAGAAATCTGAATTCATCTTTCTCATTGGAATAATGACATTTGCTAGTTCCTCAAAGGCCCTATATACCACGCTATCCATAGCAAAAGTATGGGTGGCAAATAACTCAGAATCCATGGGGTTGTGGAGAAAATGTTCCCTAGAGAATGTCACATCACATTTATAAGATACTAATCTGTGTCTTCTGCACAACATATGCTTCTGTTTCTTTGTGTGCCTCCTGAAAGTTTGTCTTTTGATCAGTGTGATTTGTTTACCTTTACAATAATATAGGTGCTGGATGGGAACTTTTGCCGTTTGTTTCCTGTTTATCTCTCTTTCCGTCTCTCCACTTCTCATTTCTCTGTTCTGCCCTCTCTTGAGCACATAAATGGATACGTTTTTGTTTCTCTTTTGGAACTTGTTTCATGCTTAAGAAATATTATGTATAACTTTAGATGTTTCTAAGTATTTTGAAATTGTCTTTTAACAGCCATTTTTATTTTTATAATACTCATCTTACTCCCAAAAATGCACTTCAGGTTAATGTTGGCAATTTGTTATTTGGAATTAGGTATCTTTCAATGCATTTTTGCTTTGCTTGCTATCTTTTGTGCTAAGGTTATATAATAAATATAGACTGCATGTGTATTTATAAAACCTCAGCACTTAAATGTGATAGTTGCTCCCTTATGAAGTCCTGTGCTAAAATAAAAAAAAATGATTTGTATCTAATATATTCCTTCAAAATTTAACTTTATAAACAAAAATATTAAATGGATGATTCTATAAATATATAAAGAGTTCATAGCTGTGCATACTAGAGCACAGAGGATAATCAAAACTCACCATCTCAATGACACTCAAGCTATCTTATCCTCTACTTACTACACACCCACAAATCAGTACTGTCTTGTTACCTCATTATTTCTTGAACATCACAGTGTTGTATTGAAGTTGTCTAATACAACAATGTCTTTGTCATTCTTTTCTATCTATGCACCTCAGCATGTAGACATCTGTTCTATAGCAGTTCCCTTTGTGGTTTAAGCTTTCTGTTGGAGGGAAACATCTTATGGCATAGAGTTTAAAAGAACAATGAAAAATCTGAATATTTTAGGAAAAGATGTTTACCAAAATGTGAAGTATCAGTTGTTCTATGGGAAGGTAAAACATTCTATTAGGAAAGTAAGTTATTTGAAAAAGTTTCAGGAAGTCCCTGAATATGATTAAATTTACTAGGTCCCTTTTTCCTCAGGGAGTATATAAACAGTAAGGATTACTGAATGTCAATCTCAGACCAACTGGGCTAGTTAGAAAAGGCTCAGATCAAATTGCATGAAAGAAATAAAAACACATACCCAAAGAAATGAGAGACCTGGTGAACTGCCTAGAAGCAGTGTCCAGGTGAGCTTCCTAGAAGAGGCTCAGAACACCCACGAAAGGGCACACTCAACCCTGGTTAGATGCCTGCAGCTACATATATTTACAGTGTGCTCCAGGTCTCTAGCTGTGTTGAGCTGGCTCACAAGCTGGGATGGGTTTTGGGAATTCAGCTTTCTTTGAGTCATTTCCAATTCTTTTGTTTGTTTGTTTTTATTTTTGAATAAAGTCTCATTTTTTATCCATGTATCTCCTTGTTCAAACTCCTTTGCCCTCCCAGCCCACCCAGTCACTCTCTCTTCTCCCCATCTCCTTATCTTCTCCCTAGCAAGGACAAGAGGTCCCAAGGTCCCAAGGTGGCTTAGTTCAGCATCCACTCCAGGCAAGTCTGATTTCCTCATCTTAATATCAAGACTGGGTTAGGTATTCCTCTGGAGGGAATGGGTTCCAAGTTACCAGTCCAAGGTGCTTTGAATCCCAAGCTGTTCAGTGGTTGTGGTTTGCAGTTTGGGTGTGCTTTGTTTTTTTGTTTAAAGTATACTAATGAATGACTACATTCCCTGCTTATCTTTCTGGGTTTGTGATAATCACTCAGGAGGATATTTTCAAAATCCATTTCTCTTTCTATAAATAAACTCTCACCTATATTCCTATAAGTAATCTGAAGAAAACACATTGATTCAAGAAGTTGGACTTGGCGATATCAAATTAGAGCTAATGTAAATTCCCTATCTGGGATGAAGTCTATGTTTATTCACACCTTCCCTAGAATAGAGCTATTATACATCAGCATTTTTTCTATAAATAAACTCTCACCTATATTCCTATAAGTAATCTGAATAAGACACATTGATTCATCAAATTGGACTTGGTGGTATAAATTTAGAGCTATTATAAATTTCCTATCTGGGGTGAAGTCTGTTTGTTCACACCTTTCCTAGAATAGAGCTATACAACAGCATTTCTTCATCTCAAATCACCAATGCAAGAGTGAGTACAGTGCAACACAACTATAGAGTGGTTACATTCATGTAACTTTTATTGTGGTATATTGTAATAGTAGTTCAATTTTATTGGTTATGCTGTGAACCATTCACTGTGTTTAGTGTATAAACTGAACTTAGTCTAGGATATATACAAGAAAAAGCACCATATACGGATTTCAGTATCACTTACTTCTTCAGGCAGTAGAGACATTGGAATATATATTCCTCAGTGGATAAGGATTGGGGATAAGGATTGTGTATCTATGTATCAGTCTTAGACTTTAGGTATGTAGATATGTGTGTGAAGACGGAATGTTATATACTTTCATATATGAGTACATACCCATTATACAGATGTATATTGATTCAAGGAAAAGTACATATACATAAAAAACACATAATTTCATGCTAATCTATGGATTTCTATTCCTGATCACCTTTATGTTCTTTCTAGTATTTGGCACAGCACTTCCTGTATTTTAAGTCTTCAGAATCATTAGTCTTTGAAGAAATAATAATGAGTTTTCTTGACTTCTGTTCATCTATTAATTATTTTTAATTTCCTCCACTTTTTAATGTTTAAAAATATAGATGCACAAACTAAGCCACTTTAACTATAAAATATGTATAATAAATTACCCACCTACTGTCATCTCCTCCCTCCACTGTTGACTCCACATCCACTTCTGTCCTACAAGTACCTTCTCTACATTCTCTGTTTCTGTTTGTTTGTTTTGTTCTGAGGCCCGTTGAGTGTTACTGGGTTGTTTGTAGAACTGTGAGTTTGAAACTTGATGGGTTCCACAGTGGATAAAAAAAGAAGGAAAGGCCATCTCTTACCCACCATCCATCAATAACCTGTAGCTTGAATAGCTTTTCCTGTTCCCTCCCTCCCTGTGTTTACTTCTGCCCATTCCATACAATATTGATTACTGTAGCTTTTGGGACACGTTGACATTAAGAAGTTGTTAATCATTCAGCTTTGTGACTGCTTGGACTAGCTGTAGCTTGTTAATGTTTTAGAGGAACATTGAGATGAGTTTTCTTTATTTTTCTTTTTAGTTTGGCCTACCATTAACTTTTAAATTGGCATATAAACCCATAGCTTTTATTACTTCAGTTCCATATATATATATATATATCAGTATTTACTGCTCAGCATTATTCCCTTAATTCCCTTACCCTCTACCTTCCCTGTTTCTTTTCCTTCACCTCCACTCTCCCTTTCTTCCCCAAATTATTCCATTTCTCCTTTAATATCACATTTTTATTTAAATCCTGATTGTAGGTTTAACAAATCTTTATGATGTCTTATTTATTTAGTTTTGGGTATGTGTCTATGTATGTCATTTACCAAATATGACAGTCAGTGGATGACTTGCTTG
Source organism: Sigmodon hispidus (assembly GCA_004025045.1). Lineage (NCBI taxonomy): Eukaryota > Metazoa > Chordata > Mammalia > Rodentia > Cricetidae > Sigmodon > Sigmodon hispidus. The sequence goes on along the minus strand of PVIH01007657.1, from coordinate 39,624 downwards.
AGTCAGTTCTCTATGTCTTTCTAGATGCCTTGGGGGATAAAAATCAAATCATTAGTCTTGCCAGTAAGTGCCTTTGCCCACTATGGACCTTCTGTGGAATTATGTTCTGAAACTCTGTAAATATTTGTCCTTCCTACTGGTTTAATAAAAGACTGATTGACCAGAAGGCAATCAGGAAGTGTGGGCAGGGCTACCAGACTAAGTAAATTCTGGGAACAGGAAGAGCAAAGCATAGATGCCAGGAGAGAAGCCAGCAGATACAGAGGGAAGAAGATAACCATGCTGCTCAGAGAAAAGGTACCAAGCTACATAGATAGATTAATAGAAATAGGTTGAGTTAATATGGAAGAGCTAGCTAGCAATATGTCTGAACCATAGGTCAATCAGCAAGAAATTAATATAAGCCTTTGTGTGACTATTTGGGGCTAAGCAGCAGCAGGGCTACAAGAGAGTCTAAACCTCAGGGAAAGGCCAGAAAGGCCCACCCAGAAACTTAATCGTACATGGGCCAGCTTGCTGGTCCAAAGAATGCATTTTTCTAGTTTAATAAATACACTGTTGTGCTTTTGAAACTGATTTCATTGAAACTGAAACCATCTAGGTAATGCGGACAACTCAGTAAAGTTTCTCTATGTGTGGTGACTTTTCTTGCATTTTTAATTTATTTATTGTACTTAAATATATTTTGTAGTTTGGGGCCTAAATGTATTTTGCATCCTTAGTAAAACTGACATTATTTTCTCTTTTATGATATATATATATATATATATATATAAAGTTGATCTCTTAATATTTTAAAAGAAATCCTCATTGTCAGTACATAAAAAACAATGGCTACAGTAAGCCTAGCTGCAGTTGCCTATAATCGCACCAATCTCAAACCTAAATAGCAAGCAGCTGATTTTTCCTGGTGTTGATATTTGTGTCACACCATTTTTTGGAGTTTAATAGTTCTAAACATATTATTTACAATCATATAATATTATCGCTTCTGAGAAAAAAGTAATTTTATTTTTTCCTTTCTAGATTTAGAGGTCTTTTGCCTATTTTTCTTTCCCTGTTCTTTAGGCCAGAACTACCAGGATTATGTAACACTTAAGTCAACTATCAAGTAGTCATTCCTGTTCTGCCTGATTGCAATAAGAAAGTTCTATTTTTTACTATTTTCTGTAATAGGTGCAACACATAGTTATCTGATCTTTATCATGTGTGAAACTTAATTCTATTTCTTAAATATAGTTTTTATGATCAAAGAACATAAAGCATTGTCAGAATTTTCTCTAGCTTTAATCACTACCTGTCTTAGTCTTCTGTCAAAATATATTTTCTTAATTGATTTTTGTATTTTGATCTATTCTTGCATTCCTGGAATAAACAATTTTTGATGATGTATGATTATTGTAATATGTTAACATTTTATTTGATGGTATGTTAGGAGGAATTATATCCTTCGCATCAACATTCATAGGGATAGTAATCTACAGTTGCTATTTCCTTGTTTGACTTTGTTAGAAGATGTTAGCTTCATAAACAAGCTGAGAAACACTCCTCACTGTTTCTTTTTGAAGGAGTTTGTGTAACGTTGTTTTTGACTTTTCTTCAACGTTCCACAAAATTTAGCAGTGAAGCTGTGTGAACTGGGAAATTCACTGCCAAGTATATTTGCTTATTTGACTAATGGTATATCGGTAGGTTTCTTGAGCCTGGGAGAAAAATTCTAAAAATGGCACCAGAAAAAGTATAACTTAGCTGAAATGGAAAAGGGAAAAAAACTAGCAACATGGCTCCAGCTGCAGATTGGCTATGAGCAGACTAAGTGTGTGTAATTGCTGAAGAGACTGGTACCATGAGAGGAACATTTCACTCTAGGAAAGGAAATTTGAGGACAAGGCTCCACCTTAAAACTTTCCTGGTAAAAATTCAAGTTCATTAGAATGAGAATCTCAAAACTAAGTAAGAATGTTGCTGAGAGGTTCCTTGCCTCCAAAATAACCATCTAGGAATGCATCTCAAATTCATCTGCAAAGGCACACAGATGTTGTTGTGGCTGTGGTAGAAAAGGACCCTAGTACACCTCAAGATGGATGTATAAATTGTCATGATAGGCGCTGTTTTGTGACATTTTAGATGCAGGTGGGGAGAAATCATGAAGGTTTCTGCTCAGGTTCTAGAAAGCTGAAGCCAGATGATGGGTAGCAGGGTCTGATTTTCTGAAAGGAGGCCCTGCGAAGCTATTTCATGAAGCATTCTTGGTGGAGGCTAAGTTGTCGTGGACATCAGGACAGTGACATGCATGACACATTGAGTATTCGTGTGACCAAACTACAGGACTTGTGTTGATAGAGCCTGCTCAAGAACAAAGTCCTATGTTTTACAGTCACAGAGATATATGAATGGTGATACTCAAAGCAATTGGAGCACAGATGATGCCATCAGGTTTCACAGATGTTCGACATGGAATTATAGAATTTGGCATTTTCCCCACTGGGTTTCAATTTTACTTTTGTTCAATCTTCCTGTGACGTGTCTTTACTTTTTCTCTTTTGAAATAGGAGTATTTAATATATGATATGGTGTAGACGGACAAATCTCTTCCACCTGCCTGTTTCTGAATAATCACTTAGAAGCTTAAAATTAATTATAAACTGTTCAGTTGGCTACACGTGGGCTTGGGGAGCAAAGGGACTAAAAGTCACAAAGCCCACGTGGACACCAGCATGTTCACTGATCTATGCAACTTTCAAAAGATGGTCTATGAGTTCATAATTAAGAGACAGTTTTGAATCTTAGAAGAGATTTTAGATTTTAAACATTGAAACAGCATTGGACATTTTAATTGTAAAACCATGGTAACTTAGACTGAATGCATTTTACACTAAGAGTCTCTAGGAGCACAGGATTTAAATGGCCCTCATAGGCTTGAGGGTTTGCACAGCTCAAGGGTGTGTGTTGTTTCTCAGTCAGTGCAACTGATTAGAGATGTTGTTGAGCTTTTCAGAGGTGAGGCCTTGCTTGCAGAAGTAGATCACTGGGGCTAAGGTTAAGGCTTACAGTCTAGCTTTAGTTCTTGCTCCAGTCTCTGTGACAGCTTCCTGTGTATTGCTGCAATATCACCCATCACACATTTTTACATCAAGGCTAGAGCCCCACACACCATGCCTTTGCCCTCATGCAACTATGAACTGTAGGAAACCCAACTTCCCCTTAGCTGTTTTATTCTTGGGGTATGTGGTCATAGGAAAAAGTACCTCACATACTCCAATGATTTCATTTCTAAAAACAAGACTCAGATGCCCATAGCAAATGTCTTTTTATTTACATATGTGTTTAGAACTTCTATCTCTCTATCTCTGTCTATCTCTCTCTTTCCTACCTCTTCTTTATCCTTCATATAACAAATGCTGCTCCTTAGTAGTTAGGTAACAATACTGCTGTATAATATTTATAAATTTGGATGCATATTTTCAAATTTTCCTTTTCTAAAGGCATCAAAGAGCAATACCATATATTATTGCTAACATACATGCTATCAATCTGATGTAAATATTTTATATTCACTACCTGAAGACTATAGATACTAAAATTTTGCTTGTTTAATTTTCTTAAAAATAATTTTCCATATAAAGTCTTAAGAAGTTATGTACTAAAGTATATAATTTACCCACATTACCATAAAATTTCATATTTTAATATATTTAATAATTTGGATGATTAATAAATGTCTAAATTGTAGATTTATGTTCTTTGGCAATTTTCACTTGTTTTACAGTTAAAGCTGTAGATAGATAGATATAGAGATAAATGATAGATATTTTTCTTCAGTTTTCATAGCTATACATTATTTATTATGCTACTAGATAATTTTATATATGTGAAACTATTTGCTTTACTACTTATGCTCTCAACCTAGATAGTAAATGAAGTTATATTCAAGAAAAACAAATTCTGGAGCCATGATTTTCATTCCACAATACCTGTATCTTTGCCCAATCTGGGAAATAATAGAATAAAATGCAATAGGCAACATTTCTGTTATCATACAAATATGGATTCTTTACTCATTCAAAACAGAGACAGCATAAATAATAGTGAAAGAAACATTTAAGTGCTCCAAATTCTTTTGTATGGCATTTCATGTCTGCAGATATATTTTCCTATAATGCTTTCATAGTTATATCAAGAAATTATTTTACATGATTTTACCTCCTTTTTAGTCAAAACACAATCAGTATTCTGAATATTTATAATAAGTATTTCCAATATGCATCAATGTCATTCATTTTCCACATCTGGTGACTTTTTTATCATATTTGAATCAATTTTAATACTTCCTGTATTATTTAGTTGGCATATTCATTTATTCCTTATGTAATATTATACCAATTTAATTACTTTAGCTTTATTATATTTTCTTAATTATTTAGAAAAATTTTAAATGATAGTCTTATCTTTAAAAACTTTACTTCTCTACCTGCATGTAAGAAGTTGTCAATGTAAGAACATATTTCTATTAGAATTTGTGGTGTGTGTGTTTGACATGACACAGATATATTCGTAAGAGTAAGAGTTGTCTACCTTGGTTATGTGACAGAGTTTATCACTGGTAAGGAGGTTTCCAGGAGGGCAGTGAGCCCAAGAACCCACTCTTCTCTGTCGTCATAGTGCTGGAATTATAGATGTGTGTTACCATACCCAGCTTTTTACATGTGTTTTTGGGCTGAACTCAGGTCTTTATGCTTACAGGACAAGTTACTTTATGTACCGAGCTGTCTTTTAGTCCTGTATTGAAATTTGATATTTTATCGAGATATAAAAAAATCTTAACTTCTGAAATTAAACTTTCACAATATTACATCTTTCATTTTGTAGCAAAAATGTGACTTTGTGAATTTACTTATGATAATGTGTAGATTATACAGTATCTTTTGAGAGTAACTTGTCAAGTATATGTATTCAGATTCTTTAGTTTCTTATGTTCCTGTAAATTAGATCTTACACACATTACCTACTCAGCTAATCCTGAAGCAATTAAAGCTTTAATGTGGCATTCCATAGGGACCTCATGCTGGGTCTCTATTATTTCCATATGGTTTTAGTTTGTCCCTTTTAGAGTTTCTAAGTGGCTTTAGTATGTATGACCCCAAACAGTGAATCTCCTACACTGAGAATATTTATAATGAGATTTCTCTTTTCTTATTATAATGTGTTGTCCAGGACATCCTCTACAGCATTAAATAGTATTAGTGATACTTTCATTTATTCATTTTTAAACTCATTTATGTGTAAATACAAAATTGAAGCAGACATTTAATAATTGTTTATTGAAATTTTAAATGTTTTATTCTAGTTTTACCACATATAGAGCTACCAAATGGTGTGTAGAAATTTACTGATATTATTAAAATTTCTTTTTGTCTATTATATAAAAGATTCACTAATTAATTGATTCTGTATTTTAGTATCCAATTATATATTCCTATTAGATCTATATGCTTAATTTATTTAATTACATCATTTATATTGAGTGTCATCCTTGATTATGGAACATATTAACCATATATGAGAAAAAGAGCTCTACAACAATGAACCAAAGGTCTAATTTAAGGTTTTACCTGCTTATTTCTTATGATTTTATTAGTGTTTCTTCATCTATTTTTTTTTATAATAGCACAAGCCAGGTCAATTTTCTGAGTCCTGCAGCATGAGCTGGTAGAGCTGTGTTTAGACATCACTAAATATAATTTCTGTTGCTTCTCTGGTATTATTTTCCCACATATTAAGCATTAATTTTGTGTTTGTGAAGGAGTCTTAGAAAGACCAGTTGGTGAGAAGCAGTGATCGTTCTGCTTTCATTCTGCTTCCCTCCCTCCTCTTCCTCCCATCTCCTGCCCTTTCTTGCTCCTTACCTTCTGATCCTTCCTTCATTGCTTTAAGGATAACAAAGAATCGCCTTGCACAGATCAAACCTCGTCCCTAACCTCTGACCTCCACAGTTCCTGTTGAGGTAGAATGCATGCCCATGGCTTTGTAGTCCCTGTTAACTGACATCCACAGATCAAAGAAACAGGAGAAGTCTACAAGCACCTGGGCTATGCACAAGAGACAGGCAACTTTGTTCAGAACAGAGCAAATAATTTTATTAAGCAAAATGTAATGACAAAAGTCTACACTAGTATAGTAGGTCATAGAGAAATGAAAAAAAAGTTCAGTTCAGGCATTCAGTGCAAGTACAGATTTCCAAGGAAGTCACACATGTATTCCAAGATTGTTGATAAAGTGAGGAGTATTACATACAGGTAGAGAGAAGATACAGAAGGTGATAGCAGCAGTGGCTGTGGGCAAAAGACATTTATTATACTGGGTATACTTTTCCTTACTGAATCCCTGTGTAAACAGTTATGTTGATTTTCACCTTTTAATCTTAGTAATTAAGAGCATTCTTTCTTTTCGTGGTTTGGGCACTTACCTTCGCAGATAATAATTTCTTTATTGTTCATCTATGTGCTCTTTCACTCATGAATGATGGTGTTTAAATTTACCAAAATATAGTGATCACCAACTATGGGGTGCTATTTGGTTCAACAAGACATAAATCCAACTGGGTCACTTGACCTGAAAACATTCACTCCGTACTCGGAAACACAACCATGATCCAAATTTCTGGGGAAATATGAACAATTAAAGTGCACAGGATAAACTCATGTGCAACATAAATTTATAATTGATTATACAGCTAGAGTCTCTGGTACAGATTAAAAGGGGGGAGTCTACAAAATTGTACTTGAGCTGGAGTCTAAAGAATATGTAAGGCCAGGGAGCAAAGGTTATGACATATGGGTCAGTATGAGTAAAGGCCCTGGGGCAATATCATGGTGCTAGAGGGGAAGTAAAGGAGGAAGAGTTAAGAGATGCTGATGTGGCCTGGCTCTTAAAAATGAAGACTAGCTTGTCCTTGTTGGTCTTGATGGTCTTGATATTTGCTGCCCTTCTCAGAACAACAGAAATCTGAGAAAGCATTGAACATAAGAGGAGACCATAGATTTCTATGTGGTTGTTGTGTGCCAAATGCATTAAGGTTTTCCAGACTCCCATATCAATACAACCACTTCCTGTGTTGAATTCCCTCATTTGGCCTTTTGTGATAGCTATGGTCCCCACTGTGATGCTCAGGAGCCTGTATCCTACTAGCAGTTTGCATCTGACATCATTTTTTTAAGTGTTTTATATGTGTGTAGTGTGTGCAATTTAATATTTTCACTATTCCTATAGGTTAGCATCTCTCATATCTTCAGATCACAAGTGTGAGACCACAGGAGCTGAAGAATTTAGATAACATCTGATTTCGCAGACATATAACATCTAATATTCATTTAAGTTTCTGGCACTACTAGCATTTTTTCCCCCACACTAATTTGATCTTTTCTTATCTTTAATTGTTTTTGCAAGATAGTCTCTTAAGTTTGTAAAACCAAACATTTCATATTAAACTTCATTATATTTAAAGCTTTTTGCATAACGTAAGAATTTTTAGTTCTAGAATTTTGTTTGTTTTGCATAAACAGTCAATTGTGTGGTAAATAAAATCTCATAAATATCTTTAATGAAATAGTTAAATAGTTTAGAATCATTTTGGCTTAAAATAAAGCATCTTGTGCTGAAGCATTTATCTCTCAGAACCATCTTGGTAAGTTTTTGAGTGACAAAATGTTCAGATCTCCTTGTTTTAATAACTTTTTAGTTTACATGTACTTCTAATATCAATAGGTAAGAGTTCTTCCAAATACTCTGTTTCCAGAAGAAGGGCATTCTATTTTATAAGTATTGAAAGTGAACAGTATCACTTTTACCACATATTTGTAACTGTTATGCATTTGTAAATGTTATTCAAACCATGACTTTTAATCTATCCTGTTTCAATACAATTTATTTCCACTCACCTTATAGAGAGAACATTTTTCAAAACAGACAACAATGTGGTATTCAAAATATAGAACTACTAGTTAAATGCAGATTAATTTTTTAGCAAGAATTCCTATGCAGTAGGAAGATAGTTCCCACATCCCATTGTGATTGACAAGCCTGACATATGGAATAGTTCACAAATTCCCAGGTGACTGACAGATGGAGAATAGAAAGGCGGATAAAGTTGCCTAGAGAGCTGAGGATGATTTCATATTCAGCGGTTTTGATCAAAAGGATTCCAGATCTCACACTAAATTTAGCACCGCTGGCAATTAGTGCGTGATTTATTCCGTCCTTTCATTTGCTGGTTGACAAATGAAAAACAAGCACAAAATTAAAAATAAGTTTATTTCCAGCATTTCGGATATTTAAAATGTGTGTGTCTTTGTTTGCACATAAATTAACATGAGATGAATTTATAGTGAGATTGAATCTGAAATGGAGGAGCAAGCAATAAAGAGGAGCGTTTTTGTGTGTCGTGCGGGCAGAACAGGTGTTTGAATTAAAAAATACTAATATGTTTAGCAGCACGGCTCCACCTTTAGCATTGGGAGTTGATGCTTTCCCAAATTTGAAATAGTCTTCCCACAATTTAGAGGTTCTTTTTTCCCATAAGCTTCCCACATAGGTGACCATCTGTATGGCAATATTAATGTCTTTCAGCCTAATAACAATAAAAAGTCAAAACAACCAATCCTGCTGTTTTGTGCATTTCCGGCAAGGGCCTGTGAGTATCTTTGGTTCCCAGGTACCCAAGGTGAAATGGCAGCAAACCATTTTATTTTCTCCCCTTTCACACACTCAGAACAGGAATCCCCAAGGTATCAACCTTTTTCTTTTGCTATTTTCAAGCTAGCCCTTGCAAAATTCTTCTTCTACTCCCCCTTATATTTCATGAAACAGCAAGATGACAGCATCGTGCAGATCGAAACCTTCTGTTGTGTTACCGAAGTTAGGGTAAAACCATATCACATCTACAATTGAAGGACAGCATGCCTGCAGACAGCCCCTCCCAAGAATCTAGAGAGGCAGGGACATTTAGAAGCCTATTGACTGAGGATGATCTGAATAAGATCCTCATTCTCTCATTGGGAGGAGTAACAGTCATCATGTCAGAAAGACCCTGTGATTTCAGAGTAGCTGTATCTGTCTACCTCCTTTTCAGAAACTTACCTGGCACTAATAGAGGTGCTTAGAAAGATGAATGAATGAATTATCAAAACACAGGGAAACCAGGAAGATAGCTAGGAGTGAAGAACCTCAGCATTCTTAATTGAACAGCCATGTCTTATTCAGGTAGCTTGACATCAAAAGCAAACCCGCGCAACTTTCTGAGGGTGCTGAGCCAGAAGGGAAGCCCCTGAGACTTAGGACTGAGAGGGCAGATGTTTGGGATGCTCACAGGTTTTCTTATTTGATTTGTATTCCAGGTCTGACATTCAACTTTATTTGTATTCGTTATTCACAGTGGGAACCGGAATGGTTTCTAAAATAGCATAAAATCCACTTAAATTATAATGGAAAGAATCGTGCGCAATGTGATGCTTTAATTACTGTTAAGCTAACCTTGGGATATGGGAAATGTCAATTTTCATTGGCCACATGAAGGCTGAGCCCAGGATTTAGCCTGCAGATACGTGCAAACAGTGGGAGTGCAGCTCATGGGCACAGCCTGCCTGAAGAGCCCCCACAGTGCTTCAAATCTGCCTTTGCCTCCTCCACACACACCCTGGGGTGCTATCACCTTTTTATTACTATTTTTTTCTGCCTCTGAAAATCTCTCCCTCATTCTTAGCAGCAGCTAAAAGACATTTCCCAGGTGAATGGCTTCAGGTATGTCATGCGGGGGTTTTTAGTTTTGTAGTTGTTGTTTTAAATAGTCCCATGCCAAATGAAATATCCTAGGTGGTACACTTACCTGGATTAGGACAGGAGAGATCATGGGCAAAGGTTTCCTTATGACAATTCTGTTTCACACTTGAAGCCATTAAGGGCCAGCTGGCTTCTTGTCCTCTCTCTTCAGCATGAATCATTACTGCTTCTGAGCAATTAACCAGTAATTCTGGATGAACAACACAACATGCAACTTTCCAAAGCAACATGCAACTGAGAGAAATCACTCAAATAAATAGAGAGCTGGCCTATTTCAAGAGCAGGGTAGTGTGTGAGACATTGTATGAATATACGTAAATGACAACTTTGAGTTACAATTTATCCTATGTGCAAATTTAATCTATGGATTAGCTGTGAGAAACACACATGTACACATGCAATGTTTTCTACTAATTCACAGGCATACAAATACACACAGGTACATATCCTTGTATACACATTTATTATATGGTATCCTTCCAATAAGTCTAAATATTACTATAATTACACTTATTTTCTATTTGTGCAAATTTACCAAAAGACATCTTGAAAATATTATTACATTGCTGTCATCAAAGAACTATTCCTTGCTTTCCAAGCCCATCAAAAACTTTTATTACCTCGTTTCCAGAGTACTGTGCTATGAGGTAAAGGGGAAAAATATGTTTCCAATGAAAATCAGGCTTATAATGAAAATAGGATGTAGCTAGATGGAAGGATGGAAGAATGGATAGAAACATAGATGATAGAAAGTCATACAAATGATAACTGTGGACAATTTAACTTGCTTAGGGGTAGAACATTTTCCTAGCATTTATGAGACTCTGGTTAAATTACAGAAACTTTTTAAACATTAGTGTACCTATATAGCAAAGTCTTTTTTAAAAAATAAAAAAGGATTAAGTATTTGAAACACATATGACACCATTAGAATTATTTGCATAAATGGTAATATATTTTTAAAAATTCTGAATTCTGGAGAAGTACTTTTGAAAAATGGGGAATAGAGAGAAGTCAAGATTTCTCTTGCTGGGTCAAAGAGGCTCTAACAAGAGTCCAGGTGCATCACATTGACCAGATTCTCAGCTAATCCCAATTCCAATTGTAGTCAGTTCCTGTTAATTCGTGCTCTTCTTCTGAGGCTGTTTGTGTCATGGATCTTCACCAAATCCTCTCTTTGATAAATGGACAATAGAAAAGAAGAGACAGAAGACAAACAGTTGTCAAATGTCTCCTATTCATCATGCTTCTCAAAGCTCTAAGGTCAAAATGTAAAATTGGACAAATGAAAATTCATTCAGAGAATGGATTGTATGAAAGAAGGCATTAAAGAACAGAATTAAACAGGACATATAAAAATGTGGATGTTATATATTATCGGTGTGGGAGAAAAATGTATCTTATGAAGACTTGAAAAATAAACTTCATCTAATTATAAGATTCACGAAAATGTGTGCGCTATGACTAATTAAAAAATGAGTGCAACTATTCCATGGTAGTCATCTTTCTAAATGCTGAGAAACATGCAATTCCTCATGTTATGGTAATCTCCAACCATAAAATTATTTTATTGTTATTTTATAACTCTAGTTTTGCTACTATTATGAGTTGTAATATAAATATCTAATATATAGGATATCTGATATGTGACCACCCTCCCAAATGGAGTCGTGATCCATAGGTTGAGGATAATTCCAGCCTATTTCTATAACTTACTATTTTTGAGAGAATCAAGCTCATGAATACTGCAGCTGAATTATCTTTTATTATATTAATTCCTCTCTTTGATGAAGAGGACACCTTCTACAGATTGCAGTGGAGGCCTGGACAGGGAACAGAATGAATTCTTTTGCACACTATGTTTTTTTCTGTAAGTACATTTTTAATTTAAACTTATGAATGACACATTAAGATACTAACAATAGTATCCAATAAAAATCTGAAAATAAATACAAACTTCAGAGATAAAAAAAATTAAAATGTACAGATGACTACTTCTAAAAAGTTCTATGTGATAATTTCAGATCATAATTGGTGACAGGCAATAAAAGTATAGAAAGTGGCAGAGTAGGAGGAGAGGGACTGCTGTATTTGTCAGTCTCCACTTTCATTAAGTGAAGAATAGCAAACTACTTAATGCCATTCAATAAGACAAGTATGAAATCTAAATCATTTCTTGCCACAGAGTATGTGCACGCATGCATCAAGCATTCAACTACTGAGCTAAAGACCCAGCCCTTTCTTCAAATTGTTAGGGACAATTTAACCACAAAGAAATGAAAACTGTTGAATGAGGTAGACATGCTTATCCTAGTTTTAGTACTGACAATGATTGTATCCATTGACCATTACAGGATGCCCTACAAGTATGTATTATTTTTATGTGTCAGTTAAATATTCAATCACTACAGAATTATCCAGTAAACCAAATAGATCCTAAAAACTATTCTTTATCAAAAAGTTTGAATAAATATTTATTTCACTTTTTTCAATTGAATAAAGTTATGGATACTATAAATACAAAACGTAAATGAAATGTCTATGGAAATTGGATAGAAAAAGTAGAGACTAGCCAAAGACTAAGATAACTGAGTATATTAGTTATTTTTTCATTATTGTGACAAAAAATATGTAATGCATACTACCAAAGAGAGCAAAAGGTTCCTTTCCACTGATGCTTTAGTAGCTTAATTCACCATGGAGAGAGAGCATGGTAGTGTGAATAATTCTCTTCAATGGAGTAGAGCATGAAGCAGCTGGTTGAAACAAAGCAGGGAATGTAGGCATGAAACCTGGAATGAATACTATATTCACAAGCTCATCTTAGATAACCTACTCCTCTCATCTTGAATATATTTCTTAATGGCTCAAATATTTGAAAATAGTCATCCAAATATGAAATATAAGCCCAAGCAGGAAGATGTGATTATCGCAAGAAATATATCATACAGTGATGACATCCATAGGTTTTTGTTGTGATTTTTAAACCTACCAGAAAAAGTAGAAAACAAACAAACAAATGATATCCAACTGAAAAAGAAAAATAATCTGCCCCCAAAGCTCAATATTTTTAACTAAATAGCTTAAATGAGCTAGGCTCAATAGCTCACAGCCATAATTTCATAACTGGGAACAAGAGGATCAAGAGGTCATGGTAATCATCAGTGAGTTTAAAGCCAGCCTGGACTACAGGAGATCCAGGGTCTATGCTTTGTATTGGGAGTTTGTTTATATATAGATACTACTGCTCTTCCAGATGGCTCAATATGCCTTTAACACATGTACACAAAAATAAATAATGAAACATCTTAAAGTGTAAGCAAAATAAGTTATTGCCTTATCGATTATTGCTTGCAGTTATACACCCAGATAAAAGTACTGTGACTGTACTCACATATGTGAGCTTAGTAGAGTGCTCAAAGTTCTACCTGATAAGAAATAATAAAGTAACTGAATCCCACTGCCTGTTGGTGACAGAGAAGACTGAATAGGAAGCTTTATAAGACTTTCCTTATACATCACCTCCATGACAGCAGATGCTACACTTTAGGGAGCATGTTTTGGACTTATCTCCATATTATACTTGGGTTGTTGTCAAGAAAGCACAGTGGAAAGTTACATTGTCTTCCAGCTCAGCAAAGTAATAGAGAACTTATCTGCTACCCAATTCCTACATCCATAACATGGAAACAGTGGGCATCAACTGAAAACACTGAAGTCATTATTTCCAACAGCATAACAAGAGACACTCTACCATAAATTAACAAGAAGTACACAGACAAACTGGACATCTCATCACATCTCCCAAGGGAAGTAATGCCTTTCATTATTAAAAAAAAAAAGTCATAAAAGACCACTGCTTCACCAAATATAAATATCTATATTTTAATGTAAAAGTCAGAACACATCAAAATTCAGAAAGATCATTGAGATATGGGTGGCCTATATGAAGAAAAACATATGGTAGAACTTATTTCATAAGAATGGTAAGAAGTCATCATTGAAGATGAACCAGTGAGCAATTGTAAACACACATGAAGCAGAATAACAGAAAGTTGCAGAGGTGAACAAGCAAAAGAACAAAAACAAAAACCTAAGAGAAACAAATTGGAGGCAAAAGGCAAAACAGACATGTTAGACTTCAAACCATAACTGACTACAGCTATGCTCCTAGAGATCTGGAGTAAACATTGTGTCCACAGACTGGCATCAGCTATCTGTCCCAAATTGCAAAGAAAAGACATAAACAATAGTGAGAACATGTGATTGAATTTCTCACATTGGAAAGAGGAATAGGTAATAGGGTACCATTAGCATCAGAAGTCTATTTGAGAGTACTGATAAGAAGTCTGCTTTTTAGTAGAGGAAGAATGGGGAAAGGAGTGGGAAGTGTGCATGCCTGTTTGTCTTGATTGGCTTTTTGTATAGTTGCTTATAGTTCTGGTGCTGAGGCCTTTGTCCTATCATAATTTGCAGTTGTCAATATGTTCCCCATGAAATGACCATCATTGCTCTGTGGTTCATCCTGACTATTACAGATGATTCCCTTCCTTGGATTGCTAGTCTGTTCTAAAAGACTTATTTGGTTCTAGAACTCATGGTACCCCAAGATACAGGAGAACAATGTGAGACCTTCAGCACACTTAGGTCTCTACAACAAGATGTTGTACTTATGGATTGTAGGATGTCTAGGCTACTCTCATCTTTGTGCCTCCATCCTTAATGGATGATAATATTGGTTAGATAACCATAGGTCTTTTAAGATTTTAGATAGAAAAATCCTCAGCAATAATATTCCAAAGCAGGACTTGAACCCAAAATAAAGGTGTTACTTTTATTTTGATACAAAACTAAGGTGTTTAACTAGTGTTTGGTTGCTATGTGGGGCATGTAAGTATCCATGCTTTAAATGAAAACAATTTTTGAATGTCTGTTGTAGCGATGCTTGGGGCTAAGGAGACAGTTCAGCAATTAAGAGCACTTGATGCTACTGGAAAGGGCCTAGATTCCCAGAACTACAAGATTGATTCACAACCACCTACAACAGCCGTCCCAGGGAATCTGATGCTCTCCTTTATCTTCTGCAGGCATGAGGCATGCACATGGTCACATACAGATATACAGAAAAACATTAATAAGCACGTATAAAACTTAAAGTAATTATTTATTTTTTTTAAAAATCCAACATGGATAGACTCCATGGAAGAATTTACAAGTCACTGTTCTCATTGTTTTTAATATCCATATGATTGGAGTTAAGGAATGAAGAGATTAGAAGCTGTAACATGCTTGTTAGGAACTCTGAAATTTTCTAAATTGTGTGAAAAAGTAAAGCCTTCAGATACAAAATAATAAAAAAAAAATCTAAATAACTTAAGCCCAAAAAAATATGCACTCAAGATTTAAACATCAAATGGAAAAAAATAGCAGGCCATAAAGAGAAGTATGTATTAGCATATTATTTCTGTGGTATGTGCTGATACCAAGAGACTGGATAGATGTATTCTAGAACAATATACATCTATAAAAGTTATACCGAAAAATCTTTAATAAACTCATGCCTTATCCCAAATGAACTAAAATAATCAAAGTGTACATTTAAATTCATGGCACAAAAAGATAAAACATGCCTTATCCCAAATGAACTAAAATCAAAGTGTACATTTAAATTCATGGCACAAAAAGATAAAATATGCATGGAAAATAAAATAAAATCTTATGCTTTGGTAAAGATTTCTTAGACCTATCACCCGAATCACAAAATAATAAATAATTTGGGCTTCATAAAACCTTGAAATTATCTAAGAAAAACTCTAATGAAAAAACTAAACTGAAAATTGTGATCTGGGAGAAAACATTAAGAAGTATACTTTTAAGGATAATAGGCAAAGAATTTTCAGAACTCAATTTCCTTCAAGAAGATTATCAAAAATTAATAAAATATTTTAGTAAAACAAATACCTGACTTCCAAATAAATACATGGAAAAGACAGGAATATCATCAGCTATCAGAAAAATATAAATAAGAACACAATGAGGTATCATCAGGCACATTTACTGAAATGAAATAGTTGCAACAATGGCAGACAGGAAACTGGACATTGATTCTTCCATACATTAACTACAGAAAACTTTGTGACCACTATAGAATGTTGTTTGGCAGTTGTTTATAAAGATGAATGCATAGTTACTATATAAAACAAATTTTGCATTTATGGGTGCTAAGTTAAATGAAAACACATATAATAGTATATATATGCTTATTTTTATCTGCCTTGCTCCAAAAAAATGCAAAGCAAAATGTCTCTTTAAGAGGTAAATGATGCAATGAACTGAGGCAGCCATGCTGTGGATGCTACTTACTAATGACAAAGACTGGATTACTGACATGCCCAACTTCTTTGAATAGCTCTGAGGATGATTTTTCATTGAGAAAAAAAATAACTTTATGTATGTGTTAGGGCAGTTGCACCCATAGAATCATGCTCCTTTAAACAAGGCTTTTACCAGTTTCTGTGCCAACATGGATGAGGAAAATATCATAATCCCCTTACCCCAGATAAAGAACTATAGGCAAGGAATAGAAGCTGAGAGAGGAAGAAACAGTCTTCTCCAGGACTGAGTCCCCCAGTAGGCTATCTAATTTCAAATGGTCAGTCCTAAACATATATGCATACAAACAACATTAAATTATCTCATGGGGCTCTCTGTCTCTCTCTGTCTCTCTCTGTCTCTCTCTGTCTCTCTCTGTCTCTGTCTCTCTGTCTCTCTGTCTCTCTGTCTCTCTCTCTCTCTCTCTCTCTCTCTCTCTCTCTCTCTCTTTCTGTATGTGTGTGTGTGGTGTTGTATGTAGCAATTGAAAAGGCCATGAATTTGAGAGGGAGTCATACACACATGGAGTCATACACACACTAGAGGAATTGAAAAAGCTAGAAATGATAGTAATTATTTGAATATAGTTCTCAGGTATGAGAGTCTCAAAGTTTTAAGTTAAAAATTCACCTTCTTTACATTTTCTGTACTTTGATCTGTGTAAAAATTCTCAAAAATGTATCATAATGACAAAAATATGCAATAGGTCCACATAATGGTATCTGGTTTGCATTGGGATAATAAGTAATAGAAAAGTGAAATGATATGTGAAGTATAATTATAAGAAAGAACTTTGGGCAGATGATGTAATCTCTGTCTAGACTCTAGAGTAAGGTGGAATCTGCCATAAAATGGGAGAATTATATATCCACTGTATACTAATGTCACTTTTTAGATTATTACAATTGTACTCCACTTAAGAAAATTATATCCATCAGGCACATCAGGTGAGTCACACTCTGTACTTTTCTGTAGAACTTCACACTTTCCAGAGAATCTATAATTATTTCAAAAAAGCTATTGTTTATTAAAAAATGGTCCTAGAATCAGCATTGACCTAGAATAAATAAACAGCATCTGGGCTCTTATTAAATGAAAATCTCAAGGGCTGAGGTGATGACTCATTTGGTAAATTGTCTGTCATGTAAGCATGAAGATTTGGGTTGAGATCCTTAGCACTCATGTAGAAGCCAACCTAGAAGGGGTGTGCTTATAATCCAAGTGATAGGAAGACAGAGACAAAAAGAACCATGAAACTTGGCTCATAGTCTCACCAAAGTGATGAGCTTCAGACTCAATGAAAGTATATATATATATATATATATATATATATATATATATATATACATATATATATGTATATATATGTATGTATATATATATATATGAGAGAGATTAACAATTGACATGGATCTCTTGCCTCCCCACACATTTGCACACATGGATGCACATGTGAAGGAAAACAGGAGGAAGTGGGAGAGGAAAAGAGACACAGAAACAGAGACAGATATCCATATCTCAGCTATTCTTCAGACCTGATGATCCAGAAGCCCTGTAATATGAGTTTCTGGCTCAGCCTTTCTGGCCTGGCCCAGAGGTTCAGTTCCACTCGCAACACTGCTGCCTCTTAGCCACACAAAGGTTTATATTAATTTCATGCTGATTGACCTATGGCTCAGACATATTACTAACTAGCTCTTTCATCTTAACTCAGTCTATTTCCATTAGTCTATTTAGCCATGTGGCTTGGTACCTTTTCTCAGAACAGCATGGTTATCTCTTCCCTCTGTGTCTGCTGGCATCTCTGCCTGACTCTTCTTGCCAGAGTTTTCTTAGTCTGGTAGCCCTGCCCATACTTCCTATCTTCCTTCTGGCCAATTCACTTTTTATTAAACCAGTAAGAGGGACAATATTTACAATGTACCTGAACATAGTCCCACAGCAAATCCCTGAGAACAGGTCCAGGATATTGAACTTATCAAACTCCCAGGGAAATACTGACTCATGCTAAAGTATGAGAACTACAGGTTTGAACCAGTTCACACCAATCTTGAATGAAATCAAGACTCTAACTTGAAGACAGGTTGTATCCCCCTCATACATCTGTGCACATTTTCTATCTTATATGCAAATGTCAAGTATTATACAGACAGACAATACTGAAATTGTGGTGGTGTTTTGAAAGAGAAAGACCAGCAAAGCCATATTTGAATACATGTTTACCAGCTAATCAGACTGGTTGGAAAGTATTTGGAATGGTGGTCTCAGCGGAGACGTTTCACTGGGAGTGGGTTTTAAGGTTTCAAAAACTCATATCATTTCTGGTGTTCTCTATGCCTCCAAACTGCAGATACAACCCAAGCTCTCAGATATTCCTGCTGCTACATCTTTACTCTGTGATCATGGACTCTACCCTATGGAACCATGAGCTCAAGTATATACTTTCTTTGTAAGTTGCCTTGGTCACATGGTGTTTTGTCATAGCAACAGAAAAGCCACTAAGGCAGGTGACCTTAGGGGTTTATTTCTCTAATACACCATTAATTCTGGGCATCAGAACATTAAAGAGCTAAAAGTCATGAAAACCAGTCCAAATTTATTTAAAACTCTACAATGTTGTTGACATGTCAAGAGTCAAAAGATTGTCCAATAATGCAAAATCAAAAGTACAGTTCTTTGCAGTTCATTTCATTGGATAGCTGTTTAATCACATAGCCTGTGTGGGATGTTTCAATGACTACAAACTTCATTTCTATCAGCACAGTCATACTTACTTCTACAATAAATCAATATTTGCTTTTGATATTGTACTAATAACATGTTAACCAATTTTCATAGGGAAGTTATGCATGTTGCAAAGTTGTCTCCAAATGCATGTCTTTGGATTCTGAGAGGTGAGACACATAACCTTGTGATTCACATGAGTTTTCAGACTCGATACAAATCAGGCTTCTCCGTTACAAATATGTTGCCTTTCCCAGTCATAGAAACTTATTTGATGATAAGGAAAAGCAAAATCATGGGACTAAGTAGCCAGGCAGGCTCATGTAATTTTAATCTAAACGATAAAGCTTCTAATCACTGCTTGATCAGATGGTAATAAATACATAGGAAACAGGAAAATAATTCTGTAAGTGTGTGTGTCTGTGTGTGTGTGTGTGTGTGTGTGTGTGTGTGTGTAGGTGTATAATCAAACACATATAGCAACAGTAATATCTTGTGTTGGAATGCAGATTTTCATCAAGACCTGAATCATCAGCAATGAACCCTCACTACTCCAGTTGCATGAAAGACACCTTGACAAAGCCTGGATTTTATGTTTGCTTTGTTAATAATATAAAGAAGTATATTTTAGCAAGAGGAAGTAGATAGAAGCATTTTGAAGTTGGCAAGAAAAGAAAAGAGGTGAAAATGGTATACAAACAATGGCTCTGCTAGTTTTTCTCCTTTTTAAAATATCCCAGGTGATAATCCAATTTCTATTTTTACAAGAAAGCCATAAAGAGGTTACAGGTATTTTTAACTACTCACAGATTTTCATGTCATCTACTTTTAAATTAATTTCACAATGTACAAATGTTCAGAAATGAAAAATAATGTGATTATGTAGTCATGATGAGGTGCAGCTGAGGATGCTGGGGAACGCACATCAGGGAAGCAGGTTCTCTGAGAAAGTGATGGTGGATTGCTGCTCATGTGCAGGAACCAAATCAAAAACATGTCCTATTACACAGGGTGGTGCACCTTCTCAGCACATCTCTCTGGGCAGATGAAACTAAACTTGTTTAAATAGCGTAATCCACATTTCTGTCTGAAGAAAATTCATCGAAGGAAAAAAAAAAAAAGAGGGGGGCACTCCATGCCAAGTTCAGTTCTCCACTGAGAATGCACTGTGGATTGTCAGTCTGACCAGATAAACGATCCTGGTGTGGATCCAAATGCTGCATAATGAGAAATGCTATATTTCAGGATGGGACATTCTTTGCAAAATTGTGATAAGAGTTGGGGGCAATCCTGTGGGATATAATAATGGGATTGTACAAAGGCCAGAGAAGGGAAATGGAAAATATTCAGTGACAAATTAATGTATACCCAAAGGTTAAGAATGTCACATCCCAGTAACTACACTCAGAGTAGATAAAGGTTAACATGGATAAATAAGGTGGTGCAGAAAGTAATCAGGCCATGAGAGAGGAATATGTGAAATACGAAACACTACACATACACTAACAGAGGAGATTAGAGAAGGAATTCAAGTGTAAAAATACATATACCAACAGGAAAGCTGAGAAATGAAGGGAAATTGGAGGAAAGTTTAGGTAAGTATCAGAACACTTTTGAAAGAGCTAAGGGACAAAGGGTCAGCAAGGAGAGAGCAGAATGTTGAAAGAGAAAGATAGGTCATTTGTTGAGCAAGTGGAGCAATCTTAAGAATTAAATGTATTCTTCCATTTATTTTTGTGAAAGAGAAGAACCAGGTGGACCCAGGAAGATTTAGCCACTCCTGAATGAAATGCTATAAATCCAAGCATAGTGGTGATTGAGGAGTGAGAAAATACAAAGTGAGAAGTTTCTCAATACTGGTTTCTTTTACTGAAAGGTTATTAGTGGGACTGCAGAGATGATTCAGTGGTTAACACTTTTTGTTCTTTCAGAAGATTCTGGTTGCATGCCCAGCACCAACGTGGTAGCTCTCGAACCACCTACAATTCCATTTTCAGAGGAACTGAGGACCTTTACTAGCCTTGCAAGAACCAGGCATGTGGATGGTACACACACACACACACACACACACACACACACACACACACATAAGCAGGAAGGCAAACATTTATTCTCATGCATACATATAAAGTAATCAATCAGCAGATATTAGTGAGAGCATATAAATATGTTTTCTATACTTCCCATTATCTTTTTTTAAAAATGGACTTTATATATAGCAGGCTAGCCTTGAGCCAATGATCTTCCTGCTTGAACTTCCCCAGGACTATGACTACTTATTTATGACCATGCCCTACCCAATTTTTTTAGTCCTTTTTTCCTTTTTTCTTTTTTATTGTGAATAAAGAAGTCACATTTTCTATCTGTGTATATCCTTATTCAAGGTCCCTTCCCCCACTCCCATCACATCAGGTCACTCAGTCTCTCTTCTCCACATCTCCCCATCTCCTCCCCAGCATGGGCAGGAGGTCCCAAGGTCCCAAGGTCCCAATATTGCTCAGTTCAGCCTCTACTCCTGGCAGATCCAGTTTTCTCCCCTCAACATTGAAAATCTTTTTGATTATTCAATTTATATTTATGTTTGAATTGAGGTACCTATATGTGTGTGTGTGTGTGTATGGTGGTTACATATATATTTTTCATGTATATTAGACATACACATCACTCTATATGAGGTATAAATACAATGGTTTGTATATATACAAATATGATACATATATCTCCATAAAATATGCACACATATATGTAGATACACACTCATGTGTACTTATATGCACACAGAGAAAAAAAAACTCTATATGGAGTTTAAAGTAAATGACTTCAATTAGTCTCCACTTGACCACAACATACTCTGAAATTTGGCATTTTAGCAAATTTTAGGGATGTCTCCATCAAATTCCTTGACCTCAAAGCTCATAGAACCCAAAAAAGTAGAAAGCAGAAAGGGCATAAGAGCATGAAGGAATGGAAGACATCAGGAGAACAAGGTTCTCTGGATATACTGAGAAAGGTTCACATGGACTCTCAGAGACTGGAGCAGTAAGCATGGGGCCTACACAGGTCTGTACCAGGTCCTCTGTGTATATATTATAGCTATCAACTTAGAATTTTTATGGGATTCCTGAGTATGTGAACAAGGGGGTTTTTGATTGTTGTCTCTGTTCATGACATTCTTTTCCTTCTGTTGGTTGCCTTGTCCAGCAACAATGGGATGGCTTCTGTTCTATTATATTGTATCTTGTTATGTTTGGTTGTTATCACCTAGAAGTCTGTATTTTTCTAATGAGAGACAGAAAAGGAATGGTTCCAGGGGGAAAGAAGGGGAAAAGAAAAGGGGGAGAAATTGGGGAAAGCAGAGGAAAGAGAAACTGTAATTAGGATACATTGTATGAGAAAAGAAGCCGCTTTCAATAAAATGAAAAACTCTAAAGGGGGCAAAAAAAAGAACTTCTAGTTATCTCTCATTGAAATGCTCTGAGTATCTTATTTTGTTAATGTATATTTAATCATCCAAATAATGAGTTGTAGATGTTGGGGTGTTTGAGGCATGTATGTGTAATTGTATACATCATTTGTGTTTGGTCGTATCTACCCTAACTGACCCTTTGAATACTTTAATTTAAGTTATGCACTACTCGTTTAAACAGTTTCTGGACTAGTTGCCTGTGGTACAAGGGACAAGGCACAGTTCTTGTTTGCTCCATGGCACCTGTTCTTCCTCCATCTCTCTTCACCCTCCTTGTTCACTCTGCTATCATATTCACTATAAAAACGCTCCCTGATGTAGGACATGTATATCCATACAAATCCACAGAATTTTGTCAGACATTTAAAGCATGTTTGTTGTTGTTCAATTAACTTACAAGGTATTTGGAGACAGATTGTGTGACTGTGTGTGTGTGTGTGTGTGTGTGTGTGTGTGTGTGTGTGTCTGCCATTATTTCAAGGTGCTCACTTGTAACTTCATGGAGACTAAAGCCAATAAAGGACTGGCGTGCTAATGCAGAAACAAAGTTTTAAAGTTAATTTAATTGAATTATAGGCTTTTTAATTTATGCTCATATGCTTATATTTAGAAAACTCCCATTAACTGTCATCATTGCTTTCCTATTCATAGTGCCTAATTAGTGTCAAGTTCAAGGATGTTGTTGAGACTCAAGGACAAAGACATTATTGGCTTTTTGGGTAAGAAATGGTTCTTCTGTTGTATCAAACAAAAGTATTAAATTCTTGTAAGTTTGTGGGACCTAGCCTCATTGGGGCGTTGTAATAGTTATAGTGTCATAATATCATACAAGAGACTTGAAAAGGCTTGAACCTAAAAAAAACCAAATCCCTAAGGTAGATACCTTCAGTTCAGATTGTTTAGATGCTAAAAGCAACTTTTCAGATTAAAAGAGCCTTAGCTATTATTAGTAAAGTTCCACTGATATTTTTTCATAGCCCCATAGGACACATCCAAACATATAGTTTGATTTTTCCATTTAGAAATATAGCTTGAAATGTGTAAAACAAAACAAAACAGAAATACATTAAACATTCATTACGAAATGGCTACAGGGAGATATTTGTTTGCAACCATAAATATTATAAAAATGGTTTCTTAAATGTTCCCATATATAGTAGTGAGAATAGACAGAAGCATAACTTTCAATTGATCAGTATATACTTCTAGAACTATAAAAGACAGGCAACCCCCATCATCAAAGGTTAATGAGTTCAGTGGCAACTCCTGATTTCTCTGTGCAGCCCAGGAAAGTCAACAAGCCGATGGAGTAGGTAAGAGATAACAGTAACCATCAAAGTATTGAAGCATCTAGGAACTTGCAAGGAAGACACCATGGAACAGATAGATGAGAGTGTACGACCAACAAACCTAATTGCAGATTTCACAACAACAGAACATGAGGGCTTTATGAAAAAAGCACAGCAGGATTGATGGACACCATTCTTGAATTAAGGAAGATTTGTTGACATGGTATGCAGAAAAAAAAAAAACTCATCGAAAGACCAATGATTATACCATAAAGGATGACCCAGAAAAATGGAAGAAATTATTTACATCAAAGGAAATAAACAAAAACATGGCTTTCACCAGCCAGCTTTAAGCTCACAGTGGGTCAATAAAATATCAGAGGAGACAGTGTTGATCTAGGACTTTGAAACACTGATGGATGTATTCTTTTTATGGAATGACAATTTAATATTCAAAAGGAAAGGGAAATAAAACAGCCCATTTATTCTAGTACGATTACATCTTCAAGGGGATTTATTTAACTATTGATGGGCCACCAGGAAACAGAAAAGATTTCCATAAATTGCCTTAATATGTTACGTTGAGTCTCTCCCTACTCTCCCTAGTTAGTGTTCCATTCTCAAATCAATCCTCCTATTACCACCTATACACTAAATAGTATAGGCATCAGATTGAAATAAGTCTGGACTGAGCCCTATAATCAAATCCTGCTGCCCTTTGTCCTGCCTCACTGATGCTTAATAGAGGAAAAGAAGCCCAGTAAATGTTCTGACTTAGGAACTGAAAAGAAAGAGAAAAGCAAGTCAGTGCACAATGAGCAACTCTCGACTACAAGGAGGTAAGTTAATAAGCAGACTCATCTTTATACGTCCTCTTTAAATTATTTCTTGGACAAATGGTCTAAAACTATGAGATCAAGAAATAAATGACTCTCACTTGTGTTCAAAATCAGAATCAAAATTTCAAATATGGATTATCCGTGACAATAACAGAACTTGTCTGGGGTTAATTTTCTTCTTACATGTGAGTTTGGCTGCTTATGTTAATTTTTGTTTTATTTGGCTTTTTTAATATTCATCTGAATTCATGATTATATTTTTATATCCTCTCCCACTTTCTCCCCAACTTTAGAATTAAGGGTTTCAGAAAAAAGAAGTAGAGGAGGAGGAGGGAGGAAGAGAAGGAGGAGAAAGAGAAGAAGAAGATGAAGAAGAAGATGAAGAAGAAGATGAAGAGGAAGAAGAAGAAGAAGAAGAAGAAGAAGAAGAAGAAGAAGAAGAAGAAGAAGAAGAAGAAGAAGAATTCTCCCATGTATCATACTATAAGGCCCATGTTTGAGGTCCAGAACTTACAGTAAGCAGTCATTTCTAGCTTTGGTCCTGGCAGTTAAATGCTTGGAAGTTGTTGCTGCCATCTTCACACAAAGAATAAAGATCTAACAAAGTGAAAACAAGCTCTTCTAGGCTCCAGTAGAGAATTGAGGTTGCAGGAGAAATACACGTTCTTGAGGCTGACAAACCACTGGATGGGGGACTTCACAACTCAGTGACAGCAGAAAGCAAACCAACCAGAGGCTGGTGAGAACACTTGCAGAAAACAACTAGAAGATAGCAAGCACAGACTGTCCTGGTAGGTAAAAACACTGAGCTCCAAGGTCCCAGCATGAATTCTTGCAAAAATCTTTTCCCGTCATGAAGACTGAAGGGAAATCCACTCGAGGGGAAAGAAAGCATCAGACGTTACCCAGAACTTCATCTTTGAACATAGGCCTCTACTTGGTTAAAAAAAATAAAATAAAATAAAGATTTACCAAAAAAAAATAGTTTGAATTTCCTGAAGTTGATACCAGATGTTCTCTGCCCAATTAGGTCCCATCTTCCTTTAGATCTGCGAGAAAAAAAATACACAACTATAGTTGTCTTTAACTCTCATCCTATGTGAGTCCTAGAGACAGAGGCACTAGGCAATAATGGCAGGGTCAAAGAACACTTCAAACCCTCTACCGCAATCTAAATGTAGGGTTCCTATAAAAATGACAGTAGATTAATATGAAAGCACTTCCGAGCTGGACCTACATTGAGGAGTCACTAGGAAATACCAAAGACAGCAATGAGGGTAAAAGTAAATACGTCAGCCTCTTACATCACATCGGTAAAATGTCCAGAAGAGCCTAAATCCTAGCCAGATGAACATGAAACCAGACAATAATAGCCCAATTGTGCTATTTACTTGTATACTAAACTTTATTACAACAATGTTATAAATCATGATAAAAGCAAGCTCCCCAGCTAAAGAGACAAGTCTCTGGGTGCTAATGGAACAGAGGGAGAGTATGTGGTGATGGAGGGGTGATACAGCACAAAAAGGGAACTCTGGGGAAAGTCACTTACTTTCCAGCAGCATCTTCCTGAGGCTTCCTAGGAAGTGAAGAATCATAAACCCTGCCAAGTCTTCCTCAATGAACAGCCAGCTGCAGCCTTTGATGATAGTTTAGAGTCACAGGCCTGTGCAGGCATGGTGTCTGTGGTAGGAAGAGTCACCCTGTACCAAGACAGTTCCTCATCAAGAACCAGGAAACAGGCAAGAGGGGGAGATTCAGTCCTTGCTTCCCATTTACAGATGCAGCAGGAGGTGCAGTGAGCTTGTTAGCACATCCAGTGCCTGCCTGGGCAGAGGAGATGAGCTGTTGTACTGACAAACATGAGCAACGAAGCATCAGAGCAATGCTGTTTCATGGTCCCTGCAGCTCCAGAGCTGACTCCTCATAATGGCAATGAAGTCTGAACCATTTCCAAAATAGTCTATTCAAGATCTATTGGGACATACAACCAGTAATAGGAGCAGGGCAGGATGAGAGACAGGCTTTTATCACCCATATAGCCACATGAGCAACCCAATAGCCCTGTGAAGAACTGACACAGAGTTCTGAACCTATGAGAGGGTCAGAAAGGGACTATTAAGTAAAAGAGAAAGAATAGCAGCTAAGTCCATGGATTGCATCCACACCTGTCTTCCCTTTCTTCCCACCCTCCGTATTTCGTGAGTAATAGGATTTCTTGAAGAGATAATAACCCCTCAAAATGATGGGTCAAGAAGTCAGTTGTAAATGGTATAGGAGTTCATCATTCTAATAGCCTCATAGGTGATATAATCTTGTCTTCCATACTTATAGATTTGAGGACTGAAATTGAGGGGTCCAGTGCCATACCTAAAGGCCTCACAGCTAGTGCAGCTTGCGTATGAATACTGGACATTGTCCCTATGTTTTAGGACATAGCTCATTGCATTCATATGGAGGAAAACTTTATAGCATTAATTGACCTTACTCTAGTTGAAATTCAGTATTCTTTGTATATAACTTTACGTAGAATCCTCTGGTCAATGTCTCCTGTGCCTTGAGACTATATCATAGATCAATAGTTGCATTGTTTCCAAGGCTATTTTCTTCAAGGAAAAAATCAATCCATATAATAATCTTTCTACTTGGATTTTTCTGAGTAGTATTGTGAATGACATTTTATTATTTTGTATTTTAACATGAATTTTATTCAGTGACTTCTTAAAATTCTGAATACACTTGAGTAGCTACTAGAGGCATTTCTTTAACTTTTCTACCAAATGGCACTAAAGAGTAAAAGTGTCGGGGCTGGAGAGATGGCTCAGCGGTTAAGAGCGCCGGCTGCTCTTCCAGAGGACCCGGGTTCGATTCCCAGCACCCACATGGCAGCTAACAACTGTCTGTAGCTCCAGTTCCAGGCAAAACACCAAGGCAAATACATAAATAAAGTTTTAAAAAAAAAAAAAAAAAGAGTAAAAGTGTCTTCTTGTGGATCCTGCTGATATGGGTATCATGTACATATCCTGTCAGCACATCATAACTACAGATAGGTTGAACATTTTCAATTTGTGAATTCTTACCTCACAAATTCTCTAAAATCCAAAAGGTGTTGTATATCAACATGAATTCACAAACAGAAAACTCTCCACCTGACCTCATATCTTATGTCCCAATCAAATGTACACACATGAAAGTGTGAAGAATTACTTTCAGGTCCTAGATATATATAAAACAAGAACAGCAAAACTTCATGCTTACACCTGGGGCTAATTCCCTATATAATGTAACTGAAGACATGCAAACATTTGAGCATCTGACAAAAATATGAATTCTGAAATGCTTCTAGTTATAGGCATTTTAATGAGAAAGAGTTAAGGCATCATTCCTTTATTTCTGCTTGGATTTACACTATCTTCACTGATTCCTCAGCTTTTAAAATTGCTTCTCATATGTCTGCACAAACTCTTTTTCAAAACATGAGGAACTTGGGTTCCTAGTGCCTTCATCACAGTTATACTTACACAGGTCCTCATTTTCTTGAGTTGATCTGGATTTCCCATATCTTGGGAAGATTCTTTGAAAATGCCACCTACTAAATGGGAAAGATGTGAGGATTTTGCCTTTGGGAAACCTAGTTAATCTCCAAATAACAGTTAAACATATTTTAGTTTCATTTTTAAAAAAATGAGGTATGCTATAATTACATTTCTCAAATCTTTTCCCCCAAAAATCTTCTCATATAACCTCCTTGTTCTTTTTCAAATCCATGATATCTTCTTCCATTAGTTGTCCATGTGGGTATGAGTGGGTGTGCGTGCCTGTGTGTGTGCTGCGTGTATGTAGTAGTAGCAGTAGTAGTGGTAGCTAGTTTTAAGCCAATGTGGCACACATAAGAGTCATTTAAGTGAAGAAAACTTCATTTAAGACAATTCTTCCTTGGGCCAACTTGTAGAGAATATTATTAATTAGTGTTGATGGAGGGTGGCCCAGCCCATTGTACATTGTGTCATCCTGATATGGGATGTCTTTCTTCACAATATGAGTATGTTTTATTACTATCGGTTAATAAAGAAACAGTTCTGGTATATGGCAAGGCAGCTTAGAGGCAGACAGGAAATCCAAGCAGAGACAAAGGGGAAGAAGAGCAGAGTTCAAAGAAGCTTCAAGCTGCTGCATAGAAAGTAAAAAGTAATAAAACACAGGAAAAGTATAATGAGCCTGCGTCACAGGCCAAACAGTTTGTAGTTAATATAAGCCTCTGAATAATTATTTTATAAGCTGTTGTAGGACCAGCCCTCAGGCCTGGATGGGACAGAAAACTTCCAGCTGCACCATCCTGAGCTGGTGGTCCTGGGTTCTGTAAGAAAGCAGGCTGAGAAAGCCAAGGGAAGCAAGAGAGCAAGCAGCACTCTTACAGCTTCTGCATCAGCCTCTGACTCCAAGCTCCTGCCCTGTTTGAGTTCCTGCCCTGACTTCCTTCAATAATGGACTATGATATGGAAGTGCAAGCCAAATAAACCTTTTCTTCCCCAGCTTTCCTTTTGTCATGTTTCATCATAGCAGTAGTAAACCTAACCCAGTACGTATGTATAGAACCCTAAATATGGCCTGCTTAGTCTGTATGAGTTACTTGTATGTACGTTTTTAGATCTGACCATTTGGCAATGGAAAGCCAATTAGTGGGCTTTTCCTTAAGAAAGACTATTTCTCCTGCTTTCAACATTTGTTATTTCCTGTGGTTCTTTTAATAGGGCTGAGGCTTTGTGGGCTTCCCCTCTTCCACTTTGGCATGTGTGTTAGTGTGGTTCTCATTCAGATCATGTTTAGATATTCACATTGGTGAAACTTTACAGGTATAGCTTCTGGCATTGCTTGCTGTAGGCCTTCCTAATAGGAAACTTTATTTACTCACATAGGGCTCAGGAAAGTCTGGAGAATGCTGATCATGGCATCCACTCCTTACAGGACTTACAAATACATCATACATGGCAAGGTGTTAACCTTCATATATATCTACCCTTGATTTCCAAAGCAGAAAAGGTCCTGAAAAATCACTGATTATGCCCTGTTTCTCTTTCAGAACACAATGATGGCAGTAGGGTACAATATACCAGGATGTTTCAGTGCAATTGAATGGGAGGCAAGACATGTGCAAACCAGATAAAAGCATCAGACTAGGAGAGAGAAGACACGAGAATGTGGGTTGAGAACAGAGATACTTATAAGAATCCCTAGCAAACCTATATTCTATCAATTCTCTTCACCTTTCTTTACGGAGTAAGGTGTTTCCATCAATCTAGCAATCAACAGTTCTCCTAATCCAGCTAGTCAATGTGTCCTACATGCCCTGTCTCCAATTCCTAAACTTGAGAGTACAAGCAGACCACTGTTGTACAGTAGTTTTGTCTGAAATTAAAACCTTCTATCTTGGAGATAAACTTCTTAAGACAGGATATATTCTGGGAGGTAAACCAACAGGATTTTCTAAGGGGAGCTGAAGTACTGCAAGAAAGCTCCATAAGTCCTTAAGACCAGCAGTAAACAACTCAAAATAGCTTCAGGAAGTCCCTAAAACTAACCAGATTCACTAGCTCTCCCGGCCCAGGAGTATATAAACAGTGAAAACAGCTAAGGGTCATTTGTAGACAAGTGAAGCTGCACAGAAAAAACAATAAAACATTGATCTTCTGAGAAGATCAGATCAACTGTGCCTCTGAAAGGGCACTCTGTGACCTGTTGTGTTAACTGCATGATGTGCAGTCTACATTACTCTTGCTTGGGTAGGCTGGCTTTGGTGATGCATTTGTCACACTGAGTCTTTTCTGTTCCTCTTAGTAACCCACTCACCCATATTTCTGTAAATAACCCCAATAAAATTCATTGGTTCACCAAGCTACTAGATACTGGCAGTATCTATACTTCTGTGTGTCTTTGGCTCCCCATCTTGAGTGAGTAGATATGTGTGTGTTGCCTCTCCCTAGGAAAAAAAAATCTGCCTCACAAGCAACAGCAATGACCTATTGGCTTTTATGTGAGTGCTGGGTATCTAAACTCCTGTCTTCATGCTTATGTGGCAAGCATTTTATCCACTGAGCCATCTGTCAGCCAATACTGTGAGTTTTAAAGAGAACACTGCATCATTAGTGCAGTGTTGAGTATATTACATTTTTTTTTTTTTATTTTTGGCACATCACAATATTTGTCAATGAAAATTCTCAAGACAGGACTGACACTGCCCTGGTCAATGCCTCGAAAACAATGTGGGGTAAGGTAAGAATAGAACAGAGCTCTGCTTTATTTTTAAAGCAGAGCCAGCCTCAACCCACCCCCGCCGTCAACTGAATGAAAGTGATCAGCATATGCTGGGGAGAAAATGCATATGGTTTTCAATTCCCACCGATGTCACTTCTGAAGCACTTGGCACACGACTTGTGAGACCAGGAGGCTGTTATTTGGTTCTCCCCATTCTGGAAATTACAGGGAGAAAATCACAGGCTGGTATCAGGTGTCCAAATCTTCATCTCAAAGGGCGAATCATAAAACTATTATAAAAAAAAATGCATCCTGCTGCAGTGACAGCTGTCATCCCAAATCTACCCAGTGAAAAGCTGTGGTGACAGTCACTAATGTCTTAACTGTGAGATTAGGTTGTGGTGTTTAATGGCATGGATGAGAAAACTTTTTAAAAAGTTATTAGAAGTAAAAAAAAAAAAACACCCTGTTGTTAATGGAAAATAAACAGCCTAGGGATATGAGGCCATTTAAATAATTATGCGACATTTTGCATATTGATAGTATTATGTGGCCCTTGTGTGTCTTGACAAGTTACTTGTAGACAGTGTTTAAACTAAAGGGACATACACTTTGGTATTGTTCCTTTGAAACTCACAGATTTGTCCTTACTTACTGTTTATAAAGTGTGCAAGGAAGCCGTGTGACAAATAAGACATTTAGAATTGCATAAGAACATATTTTAGATGAAAGAGAGCTGATGCTCACAGTAAAAATAAAATTTGAACTTCTATTTCCATAGCCAATTGATGAGAGGCTAGAACTTATATATTCAGACTTTTTTTTTTTTTTTTTTTTTTTTTGTAATGACACCAATAATGTTTGTGTAACTGTGCCATGGTCTTAGTATTTTTGTCCACATTTTTTTCTATTATGATTCCTGCTATTCTTGGATTTTACCTGCAAATATTTGGTCTTCTTGAATTAAAGCAGAAAACTAAATGTTGACAATATGCATCCTCTTTTGGGAAGTCCAGAGGTCTTAAACTTCAAAACTAAATCTCCAAATGGATTCTCATGAAAATCAATCACAAACAAAAATAAAACAACCATTAGGAGAAGGCTTGCTCTTGTGTCAAAAGTGAACAACAGTAGAATAGTAGAATGCCATAAAATCAACCAAATTTACCAACAAAAAAGGTAAATTAGAACAGCATGGAATAAAAGGTCAGTAAAATATGAAGGAAAAATAAAATAACATTGGCCTTCCTCACCTAGTAGCTTCCCCAAAATGCTTTCTCATTCTCCCAATAATTGGAGACATTACTCATAATTCAAAGTGTCATTGGATGCTATGAGCTAAATTTTTGCCTCTCCAAATTTCTATGTTAAAATCTAAACCTCAGAGGCAATGGTATTAGAAAGAAAGACCACTGAAAGTCTGTAAGGTCTCAGAGATAAAGCCTTCGGGAATACTATTGGTACCTTTAAAATACAGGCCCCAGAGAATGAATGTTCTCTCTCTCTCTCTCTCTCTCTCTCTCTCTCTCTCTCTCTCACACACACACACACACACACACACACACACACACACACACACACCTTTGCCTCATCACATAGAAATACCTGAGACAATTAACTTATAAAGGGGAGAGATTTATTTAGCTCAAAGTTGTAAGATTCAGATTCAAAATTAGGCAGCAGCAGTGGTTAGATCTCTGATGAGGAGAGCAGAGAATAAGAAATGTGATGGAAAGAGCTTCATTCAGTTCTGCAGCCAAGAAGTACAGAAGGGGTTAAGAAGAGTCTCTGAGTATATTTCAGGGTATCTCCCCACAGACCAAAGTATCTGTCTACTGTGGGGTGAATTGTTCACACACTGTAAAGAAGTGTCTCTGTTTTACCTCTTCTGCCTAAGGCATCTTCTGATTGGTTTATTAAAGAGCTGAATGGCCAATAGCTAGGAAGGAGAGGAGAATTAGGACTTCTGGGTAGAGTAAGAAACTTCTGGAAGAAATTTGAAAGGTGGGGTATTTGTCAGCCACACAAAGAGGAAGTGGAATGTATTGTACCGAGGAGAAGTAACAAGTCACCAGCAAAACATAGATTAATATGCATGAGCTAATTTAAGCTTTAAGAACTAATTGGGAACAAGCCTAATCTAAGGCTGACCTTTCATACTTAAAAAGAAGTCTCCATGTCATTATTTGGAATCTGGCAGTCCAAAGAAAGACTTATTACAGCTGCCCTGGTATACCATCTCCTAAAGGTGATAGCACCCAACCAGAGTACTACAACTCAACTTCGTATTTAATATTCAAATAATAGCACACTCATCCAACAGGTGAGCATCCAGTCAGAAGCTTGTTATATATAAGCCCAACTATGGATTCTTACTAGGCAAATCAATTCTGCTCTTCTTCTGAAGTTCCTAGCTATTGAAATTGTGAGAAATGTTTCCTTTTAGTGGTAAGCTACCAGATCACAATAGCTAGAAGAAGATGAGCCACTAGTGTTTTGAGATAAATACCTTCCCCAAGCAATGTGAAGAAGGCAGATTGAAAGAACCGGAATGTCAGGGGCTAAGGACTGACATTCATCTCTTTTGTAATGCTATTAATCTACTAGGTTCTAGAATCTAGGAGACTAACTAAAATCAGTATCTTGACACAGGAAAAGACAGGATTATTTGGGGAAGTGTATAGACAGGGACATTCCTAATGTGATCAGACCTCAATCCTTTACCATTTCTCCCCTCTAGCAACCTGCTGTTCACTCTACTTCTAGCTGGCTCTCTGGAGATGATGAGTCATAGGTGGAAAAAGAAAATGAGGATTGTCTTCTGTTATCTCTGCTATGATCTCTGAATTAGGTCATTTTGAAAAAGGCATATGTGGGATCCGATTGTATGGGCTTTGAAAAAGCAACTTACTCTAGCAAATCTGCCTATTCTGCGGGAGTCTGAAGAATAATTGGCTAATGAGAGAATGATTACTTTGTTCAGACATGATTACCAAAAAAATGTTTCATCCATATGTTACTAAATAATAGGAAATTCTCCAATAAAGGGACTGGGGAAGGATGATTAGGAGAAATAAGACAGGTCAAAAAATGCTTCCCAGTGTAGTAGTAAAGATTTGTTGAGCCAGCTAACTGTAAACAAGTATAATATTTTACTGTACTAGAGGAAATCTGCATGTGTGTAATGTGGTCAGAGTCTCAGTTGAAAAAATACTCGGTAGCAATCTCTTTTGAATCAATGAATTTTACTTTCTCTTGCTATATCATACATCCATAAAACTCAACTTCTCTCCTAATAGTCTTTGTGGAAATTAACAGCATTTTGATGGTGGTATAAGAAGAGCTAAGTTATATGGTGATGTTTCCCAAAATAGTCTCCAACATGTTTAATTAGCATTCATTCACTGGAATTGACCATACCATACTGGAATCTTAGCTGAGGATATTGGATTTCAGATAGTTGTCAGATTTACTATTTTAAGTAATCATAGTACTATTTTACTATTTTAAGTAATTCAGTACCTCCAGATTTCTCAAAATATTATTTAAAACCAAACAGGAGAACAATTGTTTTGTAACATTGAAATTATTTTGGACACCAGAGTTGACAAGCATGGGGAATATTATTCCAGTGTGATGAACACATTTTTCTTCTTTCCAAAGGCTCCCTTACCTCAGAAACTACCAAACAGAACCACAAATTTCTGATTTCTGATTTGAATTTCCCACAAGTAAGGCAATGTCAAAGTTGGCTCTTCAAATTTTTATGTAGGTTTTTCAACAAATGAATAACACACTGTTTGGGTATATTCAATTTTGCAGCACAATCAATATCTGAAAATGAGCCAAATGTCTATGACAGGAACTGAAGATCGACATCAAATAAAACTATCACTCACACATACAAAGAACAAAGTATTATGGGTACTCATTCAGTGCAGCCAGCCTTCCAGTGCTTGGCAGTTTACAGAGTGGAAATGTGTCAGCCAGGATTTAGTGAATGACAGGAGCTCATTCAGGTGAGCAAAAGGCACTACTTGTGTGAAGCGGAGCACATAATATCACCAAAAGATAGTATTTAGCATGGCCAAAATGCAGCAATGTAGAAGGTTTATGTAATTACTAAAAGGTATGACACAGAAAAAACAAAGAAAAGATCCCATGGTTGCAAACATCTTGAAGGCTAATATTATTTCTCTGCAAACAGTCTCCAGACTTGGATTCCAGGATACTTGATGGGCTTCTTATCACATAAACAGCATTTGATGTCTTGTTCAAGATTGGTTGGTTCAAGAAACCAGTCATTCCCACAAAATGCTTGTTCTTGGCTGTAGATGCACAAATTCAGAGTATATGAAAAGAAGACTCTGAGCCAAATATTGGGAAAATGCTGAAATATCAAAGAGAGGAAGCAACATAGTCAATTCTCACACAGCTGTCCTGCAAATTCCTCAGTCTTGCTCTTGGTTGCTTCTGCTGGTCATTTCTGCCAGTCGCCTCTGCCTCTGCTGGGTTCATACTAGGCCTTTTATATACTTATATACAGTCAGTTGTATCCCATCCAGGTTAGGATTAAAGGTGTGAACTACTCCATTTATTAGCTAGCCTTGAACTCATTGAAACAGAGGAAGTTCTGTCTCTGGAGTTATGAGATTAAGGGTATAGGTCACCCCTCCCTGTTTTCCCTGTGCTGAGATTAAAGGTGTGTGCTATTGAATCTCAGTTGTTTGTCCTTGTACTCAAGGATCAAGAAATTCCTGAGCTGTCTGCCTAGAATTTGACTGTGTGCTGTCTCTGATATTTCAGGTTTTATTAAATATATAATTTATCACCACACTTGGCATCAAGACATTATGTCCCCAGGCCCCTGCCCCCACCCCCTGCAAAAAATTCTATAGAATTCTATGTGGTGATATTCTAGGCCTGAATGAGTTCTTGATTTTAGAAAGTCCTTTACTAATTCTGGCCACTTTAGAGGATGCTTCATGGAACAAAAAAGACACATCCATGTCCAGCTTCACCTATATCACAAATTGATAAATAAAAGAAATAATTTTCTGTTTTAAAACAATATTTGAAAAAGATAGCAATCACATGTTGATGTTTTAAAATAGATTGCAATGCCTAAAAGAAGAGGATGTACATATAGGTTTGTGAAGATTCAGGAGTATTGACTTACGTTTTAAAGATAAACTTAACACAAAAAAACTGAGTAAACAGTAGAGATCTGATGTGCTGTAGTGAAAGACACTGTCACACAGCTTCCTATTGCTATAACAAGACATTCAACTTGAGGAGGAAGAGGGTTTAATCTCAGCTCACAGTTCCATAGATTTCAGTTCGTGATTGTTTTCTCCTGCTGTGTTGCTATGGGTCTGGAATGGCAGAGTGGGAACATGTGGTGGAGAAAACTTGACCATCTCAAGTTGTCAACAGACAGGAAACAGAGAAAAACAAGGAGAGTGGTCCTAGCATCTCTTGTAGAGGAACATCACAATGGCCAAATTCCTTTCCATTTGACATCATCTACTCAGGGTTCCATTTCCTCTCAATAACAATTCAGGCTGTATACAAATCTTCCAACCTATTGGCCCCTAGGAGATACTTAAGACCTAAACTATGCAGAACATTCTTTCAATTAGGGGTAAAAGAATAAGAATAAGTTAATGTCATATGTTTAAAGAAAAAAACATGAGTAGAAAGTAGGTATTGTTTATTATTCTAAATTTTATAATTATTTTTAAATGATGAGAAATATTATTTCCTTTAGAATCAAAGTGCATTTATCTTTCTTTCATTCTTTCCAAATCATGGTCTCCAGCAGAGAGGACAGGAAGATTTGAAGAATCAAAGTAACATAAATTAGAATAATAAAAGGGAAGTGTGTGAAGGGTGTGCAGACCAATGTTAATTTATAAAAATAATTTTGAGAAAATTCATGGTATCTAATGAGAAAGCTAGAACATAAAGTACTCCTTCCGTTACTTCACAAATGAGGGTTTGGGAATTATTACCTGGGAGGATTTATAAAACTCAAACTTAAAGCATCTACCAAATTTCCTTAATCAAAAGCAGTAGAAGTTGGGTAATAGTTCAATCTCTCCAGGGACACACAGCACACTATAGGCCTCACCTTACATATGCTCACCACTGGCTTTAATGCAGCCTATAAGATAATGATGGTTTTATATTCTAAATAACTGAGGAAAATAAGAAAAATAAGATAAATATTTTGCATTAGGTGGAGATTATATGAAATCCATATTGTAACATCAATAGGTGAGGTTATAACAGAGCACAGCTGTGCCTGGAATGTGGTTTTATCTCGATGTATACTCATGCTATATCACTCTAGGCAGATGTCTGCATCAGAGACTGTATAGCTCGCAAAGCCGAAAATATTTACTATTTTTGGGCCCTTTATGAAAAATTTTGGCAGCCACTGAACCAGAAGTCTCTTTACTTTTCCTTTCCTCTAGCTTTGAAAGATGTTTATTTTCTTACATATAGGTTCCCATGGAGGCAAGCTGTATTAACATTAACATGTGCTAAACATTGAGGATTTTTTCAGGAAAAGAAATAGTAATTTTTGATGGTTATTGATTTTCTCTGTTTCTGAAAACACTTGGAAAAGAACCAAATTTTTCGTTTGTGTCTACCACTGGGATGGGATCTCTTCAACAGTTGCACAGACTGCAAGCATATGTTCTTGGTGGAAACATTTTTTAACCCATTTAACTATGTCCAAGGCATGGGAAGAGCAGCAGAGAAAAGTACTGCCCCCCCACCCCGTAATTATGTAGTGTGTATACTTGTAGTAAGTGACAAGCTTTAATGGGGGTAAAATTGGTAGGCCAAATAAATTGAAATTATGAAAGCTGCTCTGCATAAAATGAAGATGAGTGGAAGGTGGTTCAGTTGAGAGAAGGTGACTTAGAGCAAAAGAGCGAGATTCAGAGGAAATGATTCTTGGCCCAAAAACTGGTGAACAAAGAGAAATAGCCATGCACAAAATCTGAGAAATATAGCCTAATCAACCCAGAGGAAGTGCCAGATCTGTAGTCCAAAGCCAATCTATGGTCTCTGTGGCAGAGCAAGTAAGTGGCTGGGATGCAGAGAGAAATAGAAAGAGTGGGAAGAAATAAGAGACAGAAGAAATAAACATATAGAGAGACAGGGGCCAGAGACTTTATCTCATCATCAGGAGTCTAAGTTTTATTCTGAACACAATATAAAGTAGGTGGGGGAAGCAGTGGGTAAGAACATGTTCAAAAGAGCCATCTGGGTGCCATGTCTCTGCAACAATGCTGTAGCTTCAAGTGTGTAATCACAGACTACCAGGGGTACAGAAGAAGTAGGCGTGAAATGGCAGATGCTGGGTCCCAGCAGATGGTAAGAAGCATAAAAGTATGAGTTATGTTTTGGAGATGAAACTGGAAGTTTTAGATGTAAGTTATAAAAGGAAAAATTAAGAAGAGATCTGTTTAGAAACTGATCTCAAGCCTATTCAAAGTTCATATATTGAGATGAAAATTAACCTAAGAGTAAGAAAAGTTTAGCTCTGGTGGTGTCTAAAGAATGTTGAATGTACAGAGTGCCCCAAATTAGAAAGGCAGCCATCAACTCCATGTCTCATGTCTTATTTTACAGAGGACAAGTGTCAAGGGTTGACATCATGACTTGCAATGATGATCAGTGGACACCTGCCACTATTCAATTAGCATTACATGGAAATTAGCACAGGTTTTAAACACATCCACCAAAACCAAACTTCAAATCTCCAGTGAAAGATTATAAAGACAACTATACATTCTAGCCCAGGGAAACCCACTTTTTTTTTTTTTTTTTTTTTTTTTTTTTTTTTTTTTTTTTTTTTTTTTTTTTTTTTTTTTTTTTTTTTTTTTTTTTTTTTTTTTTTTTTTTTTTTTTTTGAGAATCAATTGTTTTAATTTAGAACTGCAACCAAGTAAAGATAACTGTGTCAAGAGGTACATTTAAGCAAGTCCCTTGGTTCCTGTGAATAGACATAGCCAATGGCTTTATGCCAATTAGATCTTTTTTTTTTCTTTATTTTGTATTTATCAAAAAAAATACAGTAAAAAGAATTTAAAATGTGGAAGAGTTAACAATAACTATACAGAGGATAAGAATAAGAATCATAAGCATGGCTTATCAAGGGTGGAAATACAAATAAGATTGCTACACATATATTTTCTTTGTGTTCATCTTTCCCTCTGAATTTTTTTTCCCATCCCTGTATATCCTTATTCAAGGTCTCTTCCCCCTCCCAACACATCTGGTCATTTTTCTTCTCTGCAACTCCCCATCCCCTCCCTGGGCAGGGAGCAGACAGTCTTATGGTCCCACTGACCCAATAATGCTTAGATCAGTTTCCACTTCTGGCCAAATCCAGTTCTTTCCCCCCTCCCTCAAGAGTGAGTCAGGTGTTCCTATAGTTGGACTGGGGTTTGAAGGGTCAGTCCAGGGTGTTTCTGATCCCAAGCTGTTCGGTGGCTGTGGTTTGCCTCTTGGGTATGTTTGGCTTTTTTTCTTGTTTGTTTGTTTAGAGACCACTAGTGAGTGAGTACATCCCCTGCTTATCTCTCTGAGTTTGTGAGACTTCGCTCAGGAGGATATTCTCCAAATTCCTCCATTTGCCTGTGAATTTTAGGATATCATTTTTTCTTACTGCTGAGTAGTATTCCATTGTGTAGATGTACCACAGTTTGTTAATCCATTCTTCAGTTGAGGGACATCTAGGTTGTTTCCAGGTTCTTGCTATTACAAATAATGCTGCTATGAACATAGTTGAGTTAATACCTTTGGAGTGTGAATGTGCCTCTTTAGG